>JARHVA010000058.1:6300000-6425000 GCA_037957365.1 Torreya grandis
TTGATTAGTTTTAACATTATTAATAAAGAGTTTGAAGAAACCCATGCATTATTTAAAAAATTAAAGGATGCAGAAAGAGATTCAAGGTAAAAAAAAAAAACACAGTCAATTATAAGTATTTCCACATTGACAAAGGCTTCTAAATTTTCCAAATATAAAGTCATGCATACTCCAGGTGGGCCTATTTTGGTTCCCCAAGGAACTACAATGATCATTTTGGTTTCTATAGCTATCACTCCACCTTTTTATTCTACTAGAAGTGCCACATCAACACCACTATAAATATAAATATGTATTTACATGGTTCAACTAAGGAATGTTGATTCCTAATATTTTTTTCATATATATATATATATATATATATTAGTCAAAGAATTATATTTTGAGTAAATTCTTTTATACATGCATGGTTTGGATGCACAATCTTATTTCTAGAGATTTAAATTTATATTTTTACTGGAGGATGAGGCCTTCCCCAAGCCAATACATATTTTATCATACCTATTCTAAAGAATAATAATTTTGGCTATTAAGATTATTAGGAAATTCTATGGATTGTTCTGTAGTTATTCTTGATGTGCAAATCAGATTCTTCTCCAAACCTATGGATTTTGTAAGAAGTTATCATTTTGGTATCTTAGTATTCTAGTTGTGCATGAGTTTTATTTTTAATATAATTATTAATATTTTCTTATTTCTAATTTTAAATATTTTTTGTATTAATCATAATCTACCTTTGTAGATGTACATGTTATCACTCAGAAGTGCACCCTTGTAATAATGTATGCTTGTTCTCACTCTTGTTTATATAATGAAAACTCTTCAAGGTGTGGGTGGCCTTATATTAGAGAGAATATCTAGATGAAGGGCTGGTTCCCCTTGTTACACTCATCTAATTCTCTCTAAATTCTCTAATTTAGTGATTTCTTGATTAGGAAAAGGGTAAAAGGACTAATACTCAAGCTGAAATTGAACATGAATATTGAAATTTTTGGGTGATTAACCAATGTTAAGGTCAATTATGCCTATACTATACACATTTGGGAAGTTAAATAAATTATACACATTCACTTCATCTTCATAAAATGACTCTTGCATCAATATTTCATCAATGGGTCTTGAGAAACATTCACACTAGCATGGAAAGAATGAACATAGGTTGAATTCACTTCCAAATTAGGTAGAAATCAGACTTAAACACTTGATATGACCTGAAAGAATTCTTATTTACTACATAAAAGTGAAAAATTTAGACATGGACATAGTAAAATCAATCATTCACTAAGTTACATCAATAAAAATAAGGCACACACTTCATGAACAATCTAAAAATAGAGGAAAGATCAACTTATTATTGATTCAAAGGTGATGTAATACAAATTCAATAGTGGTTCAGAGAACAAAAAAATTGGTAATGATTTCAAGGGTGGCTTCAAGAGAGACCAATAGTTATACAAGAAAGGACTAGCTAGAGGTTTATTCATATGTGGAGGTGATCATTATGATTGAGAGTGTCCTCAAGATGAGTCAAAGAATAAGGGTTCTGCTTTGTAGTAAGGTACATTCCAATAGAAGATTCATGTAACTATTAACAATCATCAGGCTGAGTATCAATCTTCACCCTTAAAATTATCAGGTACTTTTTTTATCATCTAGTTTCTATTTTGATTAACATGGGAGTTAAAGAATGTTTCATTTCTCAAAGAATGCTTAGTAAATTGTCTAGAAAAGCAAGAGTTATGGAAATGCATGGTTGATAAAGTATGGGAATGAGTCTAAGGTCAAAGGATTCAATTGGCATGCAAAGCATAATGCTAAGGTTGACTATTATCTGAAAAAGGTTAAGTGTCAATATGATTTTGGAAATCAAATACAACTTTAGGGTGAGAAAAGGGAGTTGAAGCTAAGGTAGATTTATATAATCCAACTTAAGAAAACTCAAAGAAAGGGATGTTAGGCATTTATCATTAAGATAAATAAGATGGAGGAGTCTAAGGAACCATCCATCAAATATTATCCTTTTCTAATAAACTTTCATGACATGTTTATAGAATAATTACCAAGATTACCACCCAAGCATGAGTTTGATTTCTCAATTGATATCATATCAGGATCAGAACCATAGTTTAAGGTGTCATACAAAATGACAACTAATGAATTGGTTGAGTTAAAGGCACAACTTTGAGAGTTATTGTTAAAAGGGTTGATTTGACCAAGTGTGTAACCTTGGGATACACTAGGTGTTTTTGTCAAGAATAAGGATGGTACTCTTTACCTATGTATAAATTACAAGATGTTGAATATAAAAACATCAAGAAAAAATATCCATTGCGATGTGTTAATGATCTATTTGATAAAATGAGAGGAGAAATAATATTTTCCAAGATTGATCTTAGACTGGGGTATCATCAGTTAAGAATCCATGAAGAGGATATTCCAAAAATAATGTTCAAAACATGATATGGACACTATGAGTTCATAGTCTTACCATTTGGGTTGACATATGCTATAGAAACATTTATAAATATTATGAACAATGTGTTCAGAGACTATCTAGATCATTTTTTATTATTCTTTCTTGATGACATCCTCATTTATTTTAAGGTTGAGGAAGAGAACTTGTAGCATTTAGAACTAGTTTTATAGCTTTTATAAAAGCACAAGTTATATGGCAAGTTGTCTAAATGTGATTTTTTCCAAAACAAAGTGCAGTATCTGGGACATATTATATCTATAAATGGTAGCCTTTTAGGAACTAAAAATGAGGCTTACTTCAGCACTAGTGCTAGGAGTACCTAATCCTAATGGTTAATTCTCAATTATCACTGATATATTTGGGAATGGCCTTGGAGGAGTTATTATGCAAGATGGATTAGTGGTAACTTATGAGTTTAGGAAATTGAATCCTTATGTGATGAATTATTCCCCTCATGACTTAAAACTTGTAGTAATTATGCATGTATTACAAGTTTGGAGACATTATCTATTGGTGAAACCATTTGATTCGAAGATTGATAACCTAAGACTCAAGTATATCTTCACCCAACCAAACCTGAATGCTCATCAAAGATAATAGTTAGATTTATTTTCTAATTATGATTTTGACATTAATTATATCAAAGGTAAGGAGAACATAGTAGTTGATGCTCTAAGTTGTATGAGGTACATAACACCATAGCTACTATTAAGAGTAATTTTTGAGATTAAGTAATCAAATTATGTCCAAGAGATGAATTTTATGATTAGGTCAAGAAATCATTGTCTGTGAATGCTAAAATCCTAGGTATAAGGGATTCAAGTTAGAAAGATGAAATGGATTTTGTGTCTCATTGTATAAAATGTCAACATGTAAAAGATGAACGTGTGTATCCAGCTAGATTTTTATATCCACATAATATACCAAAATGGTAGTAAAAGGTGATTAGCATGGAATTAATCCAAGGGATATCTTTATCATGGAACTGACATGATATGATCTTGGATGTAGTTGACAAACTAACCAAGATAGCCCACTTCATACTAGGCAACTTGATAGATAATGCACCTATGCTTGTAAAAAAGATTCATGAAGTAGGTGTATCAATTGTATGGGTTTCTAGATAATATCATTTAATATCAAGATCCAAAGATGACTTATAGGTTTTGGTTGACTCTAAATTTAGCTCTTGGTATGCAGTTGAATTTTAGCACTACTTATCACCCATAAATTAATGGACAAATAGAGTGAGTTAACCGGGTATTAAAATATCTCTTTTGTATGTATTGCATGGATAAATAATACAAGTGGGAGGAGTACCTTCCATTAGTTGATTTTGCTTACAAAAAATCATACTAGTCAATGTTGAAGATGGCTTCATTTGAGGCATTATATGAAAGGAGGTGTATAACACCTATCAATTGGATAGGTTAGAAGATAAGGTAGTCTTTGGACATAATATGATTTAAGAAATGGAAGAACAAGTTAGGACAATTAGGGAGAGGTTGTCCAAGGCCAATGATAGATATAAAATTTATGTTGATCTAAAGAGAATAGCTTAGAAATTTTCTATAGGTGATAAAGTGTTTCTACATGTTAAGCCTTAGAAAATCTTGATTAAATTCAAGAAGTCATAAAAACTTTCATCGTGATATGTGAGACCCTTTGAGGTTTTGGAAGTGGTCAATCCTATAGCATATAGGCTTGCATTACCACCTGCTCTAGCACTTTTTCATAATGTCTTCCATGTGTCTTATCTTAAAAAGTATATTGTTGATCATTCATATGTATTGGATTGGAATACTTTGTAGGATCTAAATCTTAGGGTATTTATGATAGAACTAATCAGAATAATTGGCACTCATAAACTCAGTTTGCATAATAGAGAAGTATCATAATACAAGGTCCAGTGGGGCCAATATTCTAAAAATAATTCCACTTGGGAGGACTATGATAAGTTTTATAGGATATTTCCTCATTTGTTTGCTTGATTTGCTACTGCATATTATATTATTTTTCTACTAATTAATGTTTTAAATTTAGAACTTGTGTTTGAATAAATGTCATTAGGATGATGATCAGTTTTAAGGGGAAGGATGTCACATCTTGATTTCTCTCTAAGATGAATAACCTATTTGATCCATGGATTATTATGGTTGTTAGTTTATTAACTATTATTTGATTAATTTATATGTCAAATGTTGATTATGGGACAATTATATGTTGCTTAATTTACATGTTTGGTTTATTATGAGATAGTTGTTTTTTTATACTATATACATTATGATCATGTTTTTTAATTATAAAACATTATTTTATGGATATAATTATGTTTAAAGCTAACTACATTCATTTTTATTAGGTGTATGTAGGGAAAATCCATCCCTTAGAGTATGATGGAGGGAGATCATCATCAGAGAGGATGGTGTAGATGGAGGCATTGGGGGATGACAGAGAGAAAAACTAAAAATCCATGCACACACCACAATAGTATATCATGTTTTATGATAAACTGTTTGAGTTAGATAGTTGTGGTATGCTTTATTTTCTAGTATTAATGTCTATTGTGATCTTTTGTGTTCTCAAATCATTTTATGTGATTGCATGATTTCACTAATCTAGTTGTTGTTAATATTATTGGTTACTTCTTTTGATAAATATGTACATACCAAGTTTAACATGATTTACTATCGTATTGAACATAGATAAATATTAGTTTAATAATGTATTTTTGGATTTTTTGTTATAAATAATTGATGTATGCTATTACTTAGTTGATTCAGTTTGTAAGTGATTATTTATGTTTATAAAGTTACTATTATCAATTTTAATAATTATATAAACCTGTAAAAGACATAATGAATTATAATATCTTTGTTAAGTATTAACATAATGCAAGGTGATATATAATAATATCATTGTGAAATAATTATATAAATGTCATTTTGCTTGTCAAATTATTTGCTAAAGTATATGGTTATTATTTAAACCTAGAGGGCTAACTTATAATTGAGATCAAATGTATAATGTTTGATTTGAATGAATTGGTAACAATTTTAATAGTATTTTAAATTCATATATTTTTCATCCTTTCTATATATTTATTGGGTTAATTAAATCATCAATAGTCGACATTGTATGGAAAGATAATGATTATGACTTATCATTTAGTTAGTTTGTGTAAACTAAGTGAAGTTAATGTTTAAGTCAAAAGGCATGAAAATATTATTTATGATATATAATGATTATTTTAATTAGTCATGGGAAGTTTAAAGATTATTAGGGTTTCTCATCTCTCATTAACTTTAGTTAACCATCACTCTTAGAAAAAAAATGATGATGTGAGTTGGTTGTGGATTGCATGAGAAATGGTAGCAGACTGTAGCTTAGTGGGGGTTTTATTAAGCTATTATAACATGAATATTTTTAGTGGGTTTTGTCTAATGATAATGGGTGAGAAATATTTGGAAAGTAAGAGTATGGGGAAGAATAAAATAATAAGGAAGAAATCTGTAAGGGATGGCTTATGGGGAATGGCAGGCAAAAAGAGAAAAATAAAGGAATTCAAGATAAATAAAAAGAATATTCAAATTTATTGTCATAACAAGTAACTATTATAGGTTGGTAATGTATTTGAATTATTGTTTGATATATTTTATGGATTTTTGGAAAATAATTAAATTGGGTTAATGGGTTTCATTTATTTTTGAAAATTATAAGAAAATAATGAAGGGGGTTATATGTAGGGCCCTATGGATAGCTCAACCATCCAAATAACCCTACATCTAACCCAAATAACCCCAAAGAGATAAGGTTAGGGATATAGGTATTCACCATATTTGTATACACCTCTATGAAATCTCTATCTTTAATCCTTTTTCAATTCATAAATCTTAGCAAATTCATTGATTAATTATTATGTTTTTATGGAATTTTGGTTAGGTTCTTATGATTCAATTTTATATCATATAAAAATTATAAGGACATAATATTAATGCTAAACTTAGAGAAATCCTATTTGGGTTATATGAGGTTCAACTATGTTTATACTTAATTGGGATTTTGGGTGAAATATATTGTGTTTTTAAAACTGTATGCACCTAAATCTACTCACCCTAATAATTCCAATAATTTTTCTAATTTAACCTATAATCACATTCCATAGCTAGTTAATTAATATCTTATTTCATATTTCTAAATCCCACAAACCTTGTTCTACCCTCACAATCAATTAATCACTTTCATTAGCCTACTAACTAATCCTACTTACCTACTAACCTACCCATTAACCCACTTGCCAATTAATGAAATATATTTTATTCACCTACCCATCTACCACCCTACTAAACTAGCTATTCCTAAACCCCTACTCCCTAATGGATATTTTATAATTGAAGAATCTTAGAATTTCTTCTAATTTATCCCTTTTCTTCTAGAATACTATATTCTAGAGGTTTTTTGGCCATTGATTTTCCCTCCCATGGCTTATATAAACAAGCCATGCCTCCATGAAAACTAACTTAGATAACCTGAAGATAACTTGATAACTTACAATCATAAACATCTTTCTTGCATTATCCAAGCATTCATCATCAAACCAAGAATCCATTGAAGCCATTTTCAATCATAATCAAGCAATCCAAAAATATTCATATTTTACACTAAAATTGGTTTGGACATATTAGAGGGGAGATATAAGAGGTAAAATGATAGCAAATTATTTCATCATAATCATTTTATTATCTTTGTATCATCTATGTTTGATTTTATTTGCATTTGGGTTTTATTGTTAAAAATAGTAATGTAGAAAGAATCCAAAATTCCAAATATATTTTAGCGACCATGGTGGGATAGTTTAATCCATAAATCTAACCTATTGATATTTATATAATTGATTTAGTAACTTGAAGGTACAACTAGATGAGAATCAAAGGCTATGTGATAAAATCATCACGTACAAGGGAATTATGGTTTTACAGTGGTATTTATGGTTTTGCAATTATGGCATTGTAGGCATTTTTGCAATATTACATAACCTTGATTTTTAACCACTAATAGTCTTAGGTTTTGACAAGTTCTAACCTTTGTTTAATATTTATATTTTAAAACTAGCGACATTGCTATGATAATCATGATTTTCCATTTCTAGTGGTGGTCTTGCAGGGTTCTAAATTGTCTTGATATCACTAATTTTCTTCTATTTCTAACCTTTGTATAGAAACATTGTAGATATTTTGTATTACTTGGAATTATTTTGTATTCTCTATGTGTATGAATAAGCAGGGTTAGCTAAAAATCTAATTGTTGGTGGCTAAAGTGTGATATCACTACTCCTAGACTTGTAACATTGACCTGGTAATTATGATATCACCATCACAAGTTTTGGTATTATGATTTATGGTTAAAATAGTAAATATTTTACTATTAATCTCTAATTTTTAGGTGATATTCCACCATTATATGTCTATAGGACATACTATAAACACATAATCCCTTGGCAAACAAATCTAACTATTTTGGACTTAGTTGTTTTAAGTTTGACTATTTTGAGATTTGGGTTAACTATGTTGTTGATCTTGTTGTGTACAAGTTGAAAGGTATAATAGGTATAAAGTATATCATATAAAATAAAAAGTATATTATTGACATGTTAAAACCCTTATTGTAATATCATTAATTGTGATCTACAGTTTTGCCTTATTATCAGTGATAATGTGTTTTCATTAGCAACATTGTAATTAGCTATAGTTAGGGTGCAGTTTAGTACATTTTTTAAAATTTTTAACTGATATGTAAGATAAATCTAGTAATAGTATCTTTTTGTTCTATCTATTCATTGTTGTTAAAAAATATCTCATCTAGATATCCTTCATTAAAGATTTTGAATAGTCAAAATTTGAAAAAACTTATTTAGTTATCTAATAAATTTTTCTTAGGAATTTTATATTTGAAGTATTTGGGCTAATAATATAACTATCTACATCAATCAAAACAAAAAAAATTATAATTTTTCACTTTATTATAATACTACTAATTTTGAAGTTATTGTATCACCTTGACAATCACAAATTTGCAGTAACAGTCACAATTTTGTAGGAGCCTATTCACTGATCTACTATGATATCACTAATAAAAATCTATGGTTTTGACTAATAGTCACAATATCATAGTCTCTATTTGTGATTTTGATTTCAATTGACTGTGTAGTTATGGTTTTGTAGGGAAGTAGAAGTTTTATCTTGAGTCAAACTACTAACCCTTTTTGTGCAGGACCTTTCAAGACCAAGGCACCACAATTTTTTTCCTAACCTTTGTGTTTACAAGAGGGGGTGCCAAAATCCTATATTTTAGTCTTATTACTTATATATATATATTATGGGATTTGATTGTTTTTATATTTCATCACATAGGTAATTAATCAATAAAATCAATCATGTTTTTACTTGTTTATTAACCCATTAAGTCTAAAATAACACATCACGTGGAATTCATCCCCATGCATAGGATTAATCATTAGGGGTCAATGATGTGGATTTCATCACCATGTACTAGACTAAACTTCATGTTTTGGTTGAGTATAGATATTGAGACAACTATCATTAGGTGCTAAATTAGAATTCCCCATAAAGGGTTCTATGGAGTTAGGGTCATTTTGGCTCTAATACATAAAGTGGTTAGAAAACATCCTATACATAATTGGACCCCACCATACCTATCATATATCGATTACTTCCCTAGAAACCGTATTGTAAACCTAGCTTTGGACCTTTTAGCTATAACAAGAAATTTGTTGCTAGAGTCAGCATTAACTCTTAAGAATTTGTTAAGTTCAAATAAGGTTGAGAGGTTTCAATTGATTCCATAATGGGTTATTAGCCTTAACTTCACTCATGAAGCTAGTAAATGGTGTGAACATTAGGCTATACACCCTTTTTATTTTAATAGCTTAGGGCTTGTGGTTAATTGTGGTGTTTGTGTATCATGTTTAAACCTGTGTTATTTGTGAAACAAGTTGACCACTCCCTTTTTGTTATACAACACTTAGACACCCCTAGGATAAATCTCATTCTAAACCACATCCATCTCATATCTACCCATTTAACATCTTTGGATATAACATTTAGTCTTGAAAATTAATCTTAGTGGTCACCCATCCCTCCAATCTTCATTATCATCCTTTTGACTAGGTATTATCAACATACATAACCTTATCAAGTTTTAATCTAGCACCCATCAATTCCTCATCATTGCCTCTTCATAACTAGCATCCATCCAATCACTATTTTACTAGTGTGAAAGGTACTTAATAACTTCATCTCCTAGTCTTCTTGCTCGATTAAAGTCTTATAAGGGTTTTTATTTTTATAATCCATGGTCACTTTTGTCTTCACATATCCATAAATATAAATAACCACATTTCTCAATCATCTTCTTTGACCAATCTTCAATTTGATTTTTATACCAAGTTAGTATTCAAAAACTGCATCATCACCTATCACACCTCATCACTTTTTCACCATCCTCATCTAATATGTTGATCCAAATCCATGACCAACTTCTTAGAATGAGACAATCATCCAACCAAGAGAATGATTTATTGGGGAAATTAAGTGATCAAAATAAGGATTATGATGACATACATAGTGATATATACACTCTCAAAGGACAAGAAGACCAATTCACAAATAAATTTTTCCATAGTGATGAAGTTAAGACCCTACATAACTAGTATATATATCAAAATTGTGATCAGATCCTCTCTCAAGCCATTGAAATGGGGCCACATTACCCCCAAGCTTTGATTGAAATCTAGTTCATCCCTCCCCTAGGTTTAATATGCCACATTATCATACCCATACTAATCAAGCACTTGAATAAGATGAAGCTATGAACCATGACCATGAACTTGAAGACCAAGAACAATAACCACCTCTAAAAATAACTGCATTGAGGATAATAGGAGAAAAATTAAATTGATTATATTATCTCACACAATAACTAAATTTATTAGCCTCCCAATTCCATATACAAAATCAATGACCATCTTCCTTGAGACAAAATTTATATAATTATAATAAACCACACATTAGTCATGTCAAAACCTCTAATCCCCTTGGGGATCCATCATTTACACAAGAATAGAAAGTGATGAAATAAATAATCCAACAGATTGACCCTCTCATGCAAGTGATGAAATAAAAATATGAATATTTTTTCTCTTCTCCCTTAGATATGAGAATTCTACAAATACCTTTACCACCTCACTTCAAGGTACCTAAATTTGAGAAATACATAAGGAAAGGAGATTCCCATGAACATGTTCAAGATTTTTATGTGGCTTGCTATAAGGTTACATATGACGATGCCTAATTATTGAGACTTTCCCAAAAATTCATACAGGACCAGCTTTAGAATGGTTTATGCATTTACTAAAGGGGTCCATATCTAGTTTCAATGAATTAACTAAATAATTTGTGAGACATTTTTCATTCAACATAAAGCATGATGTATCCATTATATACCTCTACAACACTAAACAAAGGAGTGGGGAAAGCTTGGCCTCTTTCTTATAGCAAAAAATATTAGCAAGTTTTTTTTTTATGTTCAATACTAGAAAAAAATTGGCCAAACTATTTGTTGACAACCTCAATGTAGAGCTAAAACACCAGCTGAAACTAAAATGTACCAAGTCCTTTTATTAAATTATTGAAAATGGGATACAAATCAAGAGACTACTCATTGAAAAGGGAATAATCAAATTATACAACTGAAATGAACATGATCATAATCAAGATAACTCCTTTTTAATAAAATAAAAAATCTCCAATAATAATAAGAATGTTGTGGGAGATGGAGTTACAGATTCCAAACAACATCTTCAAAAAGTGTAAAAGAGGATTACTACAAATCAACAAAATGTATCCTCCATTAGAGTGCCACAAGTATATTCAAAGCCTAGAATAGTAAAAATACCTCTTACCAACCTTGGATTACCTATTGAGATGGTCCTTCAATAATTAATTATTGTTAACATGATTACTCTTCTTGAGATCTAACCTTTGGATGATAGTCAACCTCAACCTGATTGGTACCACAAAGATGAATTCTATAAATATCATAGGGTCAAAAGTCATGACACAAAGAGGTATGAAATTAAAGTATTATATTCAATATATCATTTAAAAAGGATATATTGAATTAGAAGGGTAGATTGCTCCAAATCAATCTAAAAATTAGTAGCTTAGTATTTATTAGGACCCTTTACCCAAGCATGGTCAGAGACAAGGGAAGCCACCTAAAGACTAAGGTCAAACATCCACTTTTAATCATACAAACTATCATGTTATCCCATATCATTATCTTAATACCATTAAAATTTATATCCCCCAAGAGGCCACTCTACCATCACCCACCATACTAAAAATCAACTGGGCCACAACTAATTGTGTGGTTACTACTCGATGCAATAAAATAGTGGTTCCTAGGGCACCACCAAAGGACCCATCTACATCTACATCTCAAAAGGTCAATATCTCTAAGAAATTAGTAGTATATTTTGACAAATCTTATGATATAATTAAGCAACTCGAGAAGATAATTTCTTAAATCTCACTCATGGATCTTCTTAAAACATCATCTATGTATTAGAAGATACTCAATCAGGTCTTGAATAATCTAAATGTTTCTCATGATATTGACATCAATCAGTTCCAAGTGTTAGTGGGTCATTTGTCTCATTCTCATAAAATCACTTTTAGTGCCCAAGATATGCCTTCCATAGGTCCACATCATAATTACCCACTACACATAGAAATATCCATATCTAACTACCACATCCATCAGGTAATCATAGATGAAGGGTCTATATTAAACTTGTGTAATCTAGATTTATTAAAGAAATTAGGGTATTCTAAATCATCTTTAGGGCCTACTCTGATCATGATTAAAGTATATGATGATAATGAATGACCGTCTATAGGTACCATATATCTTCCCATTATTGTGGGACCCATTATACATCAAACCTTGATTCACATCATGGATGTTGATTTAACTTATAATCTACTACTAAGTTGCCCTTGGATCCATGAAATGTAGGTAGTCCCATCCACTCTCCACCAATGTCTAAAATTCCCTCACTCTAGTATAGAAGTCACCATTCCCAAGGAAATTGAGAATTTTCATAGCTACCAAATGGATCAATCCCAATCCATGTGTTATTATCCTAGTACTAACAAATCCAATCCAAACCCAATAATGACCAAATATATCCACCTTGATGATATGGATCTTGATTCTAATCCATCTCTAGATGTTACCTACCTTAAAATCACATTTAGAGTATGTGGGGAATAAAAATATAAAGCCTTTTATGTAGGGGATTTATCTCTTTCCCCTATAACTACAAGTCCCTGGTTATGAGGAATACCAATCCTATCAGCTATCAGTTTGGATCGATAGCATTTTCTAGTGTGGGATTATTATCAAAATAGTACATTGATGATCATGATGAGTCATGAATTATCATAGAAAATGAAGACCTTAAATTTCATAAAAATAAATACCACCAAATTCAAAAAATGCTACAAAATATACATTATCAAGGAAAATGGCTAGAGAGACATGAGGAAGGCAGGTTTGAGCCTATAGTGATTGAAGAATGTGTATAATATCTTATTATAGGGTAAAAACATATAGACAATGACCTAAACACTATCATTTTGGATACTAATTCAGTCCTTGAGGAGTCTTCTTTTGATGAAGTCGAGATAGGATCATATTGATGTAGTTTTTATGCACACTAAATCATAATGAGGTAGCCTCTAACATTTTAGGATCACAATGGAGGTAAATTCTAATCTAAGGCATGAGTTGCAAGTATGTGGTTGAATAAACAAGTGATGGAATAGTAGGTAGATCATGCAGGTTGTTAACTAGGACTATGTATGGATTAATGATATATAAAATAAAGTTAAAACTAGGTGAGTTGGTGGATGGGTGGATACTAATTTAAAGTGGGGATATCTCATAAATAAACTCCAAAAGAGGGAAGATTAGATCAAAAAAGAGAGCTCTATGACTTCAATAATTACCTTTAGGCTAGATTTTTCATGGATAAGTTTTTTGAAAACTAATGTTTTTTGCTAGCATCTACTACACACACACATACAAACATAGTCAAACAGTCTGAGAAAAATTGATATAGGAAAATCAATATCTCATTGAATTGTTGTTCCTTTTGGGGTAGATTTTGCACACCCATAATTATAAGATTATAAATCAAGTTAGTGATATATCTAGGATAGCTACTAAACACACATAGAATACTATATCAAATAAAACATCTCTACACACTTATCAAGATGAGATAGTCAACCTAGTTACATATAATCAATAATAATTACTAACTCTTCAATAGCCACTGCACATCTAAAATCAACATATCAATTATAAAAAAAGGAATTATTTGTAGCTATTGCACACTTATAATTACTACATCAAACAACCAAAAAGAAAAAACTTAATTACACAAAATTTGGAAAGAAAAGGCACCAATACCATTGCATGATAATAAAAAAAAAATGACTTCTTCCTATATTTATTTTTTTGACCTTTAAAAATAAGGGCTTTAGATGTATATATAGACTTTGGCATGGGTCACCTCATCTTATAAGTGCATTAAAACTTGTAATTACATTATGTACTTAGAACCTCATTTCTAATTCTAATTTCAAAATTACATGCATGCATATTCATAGTTAATGTATAATTATCAAAATAAAGTTAGCTTATATAATTTGATGCAACATGTTCATGTTTATAAATAATTTAGGAAACCTTCATATTCAATTTATAACATAATTATACTATAAGTACAAAATTAATGCATTTGAACTAAGGATAGATGGGCATTTGCATGACACTATTGATTATTGGAGAAGTTTTAGTAAATACTAGTGATGAACTAAAAGTTATAGCATCAACCTTCTTATTCACTTCTAAATCAAGATAACACTTATGTCCTATGTCATGTTGTTGTATAATAATGTCCATGTTGAGTAATTAGGGTCTATGGACCCTATTTACCTACTCTAGGAGCTTGACATGCTTTACCTTGTATTCTGGAAGTTTATCTTGAAAATTTCTACTTCCATCACCTTCTTCCTAGCAAAACCTAGCTAGGACTCAATTTATTCTAGTGATAATATTTGAAGTATCTAATCAAAATTGTTAGATGCTTTTTGAAGGAGTTGATCAAAATTGATCCTACTAATAATTTTACCAATGGATTCTCTTGCCTTAGATATCTTTAATTACTCTAGGATTTACAGAACGTGAACTTCATGTTCCTGATACTTTAGCATTATTACCCCAACTATTATGATTCACTATCTATCCTTTTGGGTTCTAATTACCACCAAGTTGGGGGTGTTTGAAGCCTCTAATAGTGTCCTTAAGTCAAGATGGTAATAAGCCTTATTGGTAGTACAAAGAATAAGTAACTTCATTTTATTCTCATCTTATGCTAAAGAATTAATCAATTTATGAGTCTCAATTATATGAGAAACTAATTCTAACCTCATTGCATCAATTAATTCTAGAGCATTGTATAGCTTTGATGTGGCCTACTAAACCTTGGTCTCAATTTCTTGAGGAATGTGGACCATTTACTACTACTCTTTTAGTTTTTCTAACTCTTGCTCAATATCTTTCCTAGACATTTAAATCCCACCATGAAATGCTATCAAATCATCCTTATGAGTTTCAACAAGAGACTTAAAGTCCTCTATATATGGAGACTACCTAAACTTCCTGCACTTCCTTTTAGAGAAAGGTAAATAATTTTTGTCTTTCTTTAAAAATGATTTCCCTTCCTTCTTTATATTCCACTTTCCTCTTCCTACCCCTTTGGACACTTCTTGAGGGTTTATCAAACATGGATCTTATTGATGGCAATTCTGTGATTTTGAATTTTGGCTTTTGAGAAGCCTTTAATCTAAGATCAACTACCCATGGATGGATGACTAGTTGTGTTAAATTTACTAGTTATGTGTCATTAGCTATAGTCTCAACTAATTGATCTTTTGATGTTTATTTTAAAGATCCTTTGAGTATTGAGTTAGAAAGGTAGGGTCATATGATTCTAGACCAATCCAAACCTCTATATTGGGTAGTGGGTGGATTTTATACACCTATTTCCCCCTTTTAGCCTTCCCTAAGGATGTTATAGTAGTGCATTGGGAAGAGCTAGTGGAAGGGATTGGAAAGTTTATTTTAGTGAATGATACATGAAGTTGGGAGCATGGAAATGCACCTTCAACCTTCTTAGAAGCCTTCCTTTTGGTTTTATGTTGGATTGATGTAGTATTAGAGGTAATTTACGTAGTGGTGAAAACAATATAAGTGGTTGGAAATATTGGGTAAATAGAGACAATAGGGGTAAAGGAAACTTCTTTTATTTTTGGAGTGACCAGAGGTGTTTGTGCCATAACACTGAGAGGAACTGAATCAAATGAATGCACTAAAGAAAGGGGAATAACAAAGGAAATTGGGGAAGAAGGGATTGAAGGCTAAGTTTTTTTACCTAATTGGTTATCATTCATAGGTGATTTCCCTTTATCATCCATGAGGTTGAAGGCCTTTACTTTTTAAAATTACTCCTCTTTATCCATTTGTTGTTATACTAGAGTTTGTTGTTGAGTTGAAGATGTACCTACTGGTGATTCATAATCTATCAAGTTACTCAATAGGGGAGGAGCCTTTGGCTTCCTCTTATATCAAATTATATATTTCTTAGTTAGGAAGGAGGCTTGCTAAATTGGGGTGGTAGTAACCTATTATACTGGGAATACAACTGGGTGATCTTAGATTTGTGAATTATAGGAGTCCAAGAAAATTGGATTCTCTTGAGCTCCTCAATGTTTAGTTTCAATCACACCAGTCTCTATCTTAACAACATTCAATACTTGGGGAGCTTCTTAAGAAATATCTCCTTGTTCCTTTATTTATTGCATGGGTCTATTGACTCAGAAGTCTAAAGTAGTCCATCTTCTAGGGGGTGAGAGTCTTGTGTGCATCTCTTGAACTAAAATTGAAGATTCTTCTTGAATTATCTTCAAATGTTCCTCCCCAAGCCCCACTATTTGTGCCCTTTCTATGACTTAGGTGTCATATTATTCATTTATGAACAAAAAATCATGGTCATAAGGAATGTGTTAGTATAGAATACCGAAGCCTTAGATATGTTTTTGAATTTTACCATGAAGGTCCCAATCTCTATGAGGTAGGGTGGCCAACAAATAATGCTTCCTTTAATTGCTAACCTCCCTAAAATATTTTTGCACTATGTATTACATTTAACTTATTACCATATAAGATCCATAGAATGTGTTATTCTTCTACTTTATTATATCTTCTATACTCCACCAAAGCTAGAATGCAATCTCTTGCTTTGCGAGCTTATCAGGCATGTACTTGGGGAGGTGTAAGGGGTTGACCTTAATACCAGTGACCATAATCACTGTATAATATGAGTATAACCAATAGTCACCTCAAGGTACCAATTTATCTTATATACTCTTAGATATCCTAGGTAATGGGGCCTCATGGATAGCTTGCCATACTTGAGGATATATGTCATATGCAATCTGAGAGATATGTTTGGTGTATGCATATATGTGCATGAATGAATACTAATAAAAAATACTAGCAATGAGATGCAAAAATATTGGTGAAGTGGTTTGGTTGTGCTTATCACTACCTAAGTTTGAATCTCAAAGGGAATTTATAGGTTATATTTGTCCATTTACTCGATGGTTTCAACTTGATCAAAGTGTTAATGATTATATAGTTCTCTCAAGTACTGGGCCCTCGATTTGTGCCCCAGAACTAGTTATAGCTCCAATCAAAATTTAAGCATTGATCTAAAAAAAATAAAAATGAAATTCTTTATGCAGTCTAAAGCTAGGCTCCAAAGTGACCCATAGTCTTTATATATAGTTCTTGTTATTGCATTAAGGAGGTATGACATCATATAGAAATGGCATGTTAAATTGGACTATTTACCTTTATGTAGGATTTACTCCCTTAGCCTAATAATGATAATATCCCCTAGGGAAAAAGTCATTGTTGACAAAATTTTGACCTTTTAGGCTAAAATTGGGCACCCCCATTTGCAAAATGTCTAATTTTATACCTATGTCCAAGTCTAGTATGCAGGTTTCATGTCTAGTATGCAAGAAGTGATCTTATACAAAGCTAAAGTCTTTTACATGTAAAAAAACCCAAGTGTTTTAATTTTTAAAGCTTTGTTATTTAGTCATTTGACTAAGTCCTTTGCAATGAATTCTTTCAGAGGATTTTTATGGTCTTTTGATAAGGGTTCATTCTTTCATGTTTTTTGTTTATGGGTTTTTAGTATAAAGCCTTTGCTGAATTCTTTTGGACTCTTTGTCTAAAGAAACTTTTTTGAAGGACCTTTTCAAGATAAGTGGACACTTACAAATCTCCTCAAGGCCACTTCAGCTTTTTTGAAAGGTACTTTGCAATTTTTTGAAAGGATAAGTAGACCATTCCAAAGAAATCAAAGGGTATATTTTTTTCAAAAGGGCCAAATAAAAAGTCCCAAAGAATTATTTCAAACATTTTTTCCAAAACAACTTTTTTGAAGGTCTATATAAACTTTCCCAAAGGGAAATTCATAAGAAAAGGATGCTTTTAACTCTTCCGAAAGGTCACTTGCAAGAAGTCGAAGGGTATGTTTCTTTCAAAAGGGCTAAATAGAAAGTCTAAAGGATTGTTTAAGGGAAGAGGTGGACCATTGCAAAAAAATCTAAAAGGTTCTTTCTAAAAATCCAAAGGGCATTTTCAAAAAAGCTGAAGGAATAAATGCAAAAAGGAAAAGGCTAAAGTCCAAAAGAAAGAATTCCTTCAGACTTTTTATCTAAGGAAAATTTGAGAAGAAAGGAAGAAGAGCTTGAAATAATTATTTTAGACAAATTATCCAAAAGAATTTTAGAAATAAGGATTCTAAAGAAATAGTTGAGTGATGGCCCACAAAATGTCGAGTTTAGACTACAGAAATCAGCCATTGGGATTCAAACAAAGGAGTGATAGCCCATAAAATGTCAATCTTAGACTAAAAAAAATAGCCATTGAAGTTTAAAATAAAGGCTCAATTAGAACTAGAAGGAAAAGATAAAGGTGAAAATGGAGAGATCTTAAACATATTTGCACAAACATATGGAAATAGGTAGGTCGATAGAGTGAGTTGTTATATCATTTCACATCTTGATAAGCTAACAAGGAATAACTAGCATCTAAGTGAATTTCCAACCAATGGACACATTTATGGCAAAATGTAGTTTAAAGTATCTTGATCCTATTGGCATAACTAAAAAGAAAACATCTTATAGAATGTAGTGTAACTATTTCTTTTTTCAAGGTGACAAATTTTCAAGTGACCTTTGAACTCCCTTGGCTTGATATCTCTCTCTCAAGGATATATATATGTATTCTCTTAGATCATTTAAAAAAAATCTATACTTGGTATGGTGAAGCCTTGCTAATATTTTACCTTGAATCAATAAAGATAAGTGTTTTACCTCATTCAATGAGTGCATTAAGTGTACATGCTTGGTATTAGTCTTGTGCTAGTGTAATTTCTATTCACCTTCACATGTTAATTATATTAGTACCTAGTGTATTTTGATTTCCTTCTTGTAGGTCAACAAGAAGTGTCTAAAGAGATTGCAGATACAATGAATAGCTAACTCAATAGAGTGTCTTGGAACACCTATTGCTTAAGCTTTCCTAAATCTATGCCATCTCCTAGACCCCATGTTGAAACATTGATGTGAGAGAGTCAATATTGAGAGAAGTGTATTTGTAACTTGTACTTGTTTTAAGTGTAGGTTTAGGATATGAGTAGAAAAATATTTTAGTGCATCATCCCAGTAGAATAGGTTTAAATTCTAGTTATTTTAACCCTTTTTTATCTTCCCACATTATTAATAGTAAGAATACAAACCTGAAAGGTGCATCAAGGGGAGCTAGCCCCTAATCTAGAGATTCATCTCAACAGAATTGTCCCCCACAACAAGAGAGATGATTCCATTTTGCTACTTGGATGAAGAGAATTGAGAATTTCTTCAAGGGTATAAATCCAAGCATCAAAATTTTTTGGCATGCCCATTGGGACAATTTGTTCAAGGAGTTGAAGAATTCTTGGTGTGTTCTTCAATCAATCAGCCTTTTGGAGGCATTTCAATCAACACCAATGGTGACTCTGAGTTGAATCAACAGGTCAAGTAGCCCTAGTGCATCATGAAATCATATTTGGTATGTATAATTCCATTGTAGATCATTATGGATCTTGTATTCCTTCATATATTTTTGATCAAGCTCATGTTGTTCATGTAATCACCTCAAGTATCCCTCCTAATTATCATTCTCCTAGAAAATCCAAGAGTGCTAGGGAGATAATATTGGAATTTTAAAAGTAGATGTTGGAAATATAAAGGTTGAATGAGAGAAATAGATATCAATAATAGATTATGTACAAGGAGGAATGCTTGTTTAAGCAAGCTCAAGTCATGCAATCCATGGAGGAGAAACTAGTAAGGTGGAAAATCTAATTCAATCAAGGTAGTCATCCTTGTACCCTTCTTCCATCCCAAAATATCCTTCTCTTATATAAAATAAACCCTCCCCCTATACACCAAATACTTTTTATCAAATAGCACTTACTCAACAAAATAAATTGAATCAACCTTCTAACCCATTTAATGCATTAACTACTCCTATTCTTAATCCCTTGCACCTAACAATATAACACCAAAGGACATTAGAACTTCTTTCTATGGAAACTAATTTTTTAATTATTTATATTGTGAGCTCTCCTTTGAATATAATAATCCTAATTCTATTGTAAAACAACACGTTCATCCTCAAGTAAATATTTATATGCATGTGCAAACTCTTTTTAGTCTCCCTCAACCGCCTCAAGCCCTTCAACATGATACCAAGATCCCAAGTTGGAGAAAATTCTATCATGAACCATCTCAAGGCCTTGAAAAAGTGAATGAATTCATTTCCTATCATCAATATGAGACACATGATGTCAATATTCCAAGTTGGAGGAGTGCTCATCATGAATTGGCCCAAAAGTTTGAATAAGAACAAATAGAAAAAACTATGCCTATTAGTTTCACACATCGGAAGGATGTTATTAAAATGCAAACACAACATAAAGAGGAGAGGAATGAAGAGATTGATGAGAATCTTGTGGATAGATATTCTATGTTGGTAAGTCATTATCCTACTCCTACATCTGAAATAGGTTCAAGTGATGAAATTTTTCCAAGCTTTGATATGGCGATTGCAAGTTGGAAAGATGAGCATGAAAATGTCCCATTATTTTTAAAACTAGCTAAGAATGTTTCTTACCTTCCTACCCTTTCCTTAGAGGGAAGAGAGAATGTATTGTGTGAGGTGGAAGACAAGATTTTATAATTCAAAGGCGAAGAAGATAATATAAGTGTAAATAAGGTAACATGTGTAGAGCTTTGTAGACATGATGATGTTTCATTATCTCTACTTGATGAACTCCATTTTGGTCATGATAAAGATAATGAAAAATCCATAGTAAATGATTATGAAGAATGAAATAATGGTAAGCTCTCTTCCCCTTTATTTAGGGGATTTCCATTTTTCTTTGAAGGAGACAATGATCAAGCCATGAGACCAGAGTTGAATGAGGTTCAAGAGCATGTTGTTGAATAGCTAGAGACTTATGTTTTTGAGAGAGAAGGAAAGAGGTATGATTGTTTTGGTAGGGGATTTAAAGAAGGAGTTCTTAAGAAAGAAAATGATTATTTCTAGAATGAAATATAATTTTTTTGTCTCAGCTCAAACATCACACCAACCACCCTTATTCAAGAGAGCCATGATGAAGCAAGAGATTAGTTTGACAAGATTCTCAAATAGATATAAAATAATGAGTTGGTCCATGATACATACCAAGAGATCCATGAACCAAATGAGCCCTATGATTATGAGATAACATCCATTGATCCATTAATGGACTACACTATCATGAATGATTAGCATGGGATATGATTCAAAGAGCAAGATGAATACATGTATGTTGGAGACATGTTTAAACCTGATCCACTTGGGTACATGCTAATCAAGGTGGAAAGAAAATGATGAGTCACCAAGTTCATATTCCAACCAACCACTTGTCTTGCATCAAAAAATTCATTTCCATGGAAGAGACCTAAGAAGTTTTCCTTTTGATCCAAGAGGAGGAAGAGCATATCTAATTAGCTGTACATAATTATTTTTCTTTCTATTGTGTCTTATCTTTTCCTAAGTGATAAATAGCACATGTGTGTTTGTTTTGGTCTTTGTTGTGTGTCTCTTTCCTTTATGTGTTGGAGGTAGTTGATGGTTGTATGTTGATCAAGTTATGAATCATAGTCAAGGTTCTTGGTTTATTTCAATCCTTAATTGACTCCATGCCAAATGGACTATTTAGGCTACCATTTTGGTTAGTATAGTAGGCATACTACCCCTATGAGTCACCAATTTTTTGACCAAATTTTGGACTTTTAGGCTAAAATTAGGCACCCAATTTGCAAAACATCTGAGTTTATACCTTTGTCCAATTCTAGTATGCAAGAAGTGTTCTTATACAAATCTAAAGTCTTTAACATGTTAAAAACCCAAGTGTTTTCCTTTTGAAATATGTGTTATTTAGTCTTTTGGGTCAGTCCTTTACAATGAATTATTTTGGAGGGTTTATTATGGTCTTTTGCTAAGGGTTCATTCTTTCAGGTTTTTTATCTATGGGTTTTTTTATCTAAAGCCTTTGCTAAATTCTTTTGGACTTTTTATCCGAAGTAAATTTTTTGAAGGATCTTTTCAAGATAAGTGGACACTTACAAATATCTTGAAGGGCACTTTAATTTTTTTGAAATGTACTTTGTAGTTTTCTTGAAGAACAAGTGGATCATTCCAAAGAAGTTGAAGAGTATGTTTCTTTCAAAAGGGCCAAATAGAAAGTTCAAAAGAATTTTTTCAGACATTTTGTCTAAAACAACTTTTTTAAAGGTATATTACAACTTTCCCAAAGGGCAATACATAAGAAAAGGATGCTTTCAACTCTTCTGAAAGGTCACTTGCAAGAAGCTGAAGGGTATGTTTCTTTTAAAAGGGAAAAATAGAAAGTTTGAAGGATTATTTCAGGGAAGAGGTGGACCATTTCAAAAAATATGAAAGGTTTTTTTTTCAAAAATTTGAAGGGAATTTTCAACAAAGCTGAAGGAATAAATGCATAAAGGAAAAGGCTAAAGTCCAAAAGAAAGAATTCCTTTGGACTTTTTGTCTAAGGAAAAGTTAAGAGAAAAGGAAGAAGAACTCAAAAGAATTATTTTAGATAAATTATTCAAAATAATGTTAAAAATAAGAAGTTGGAAGAAATACCTGAGTGATGGCCTACAAAATGTCAAGTTTAGACTTCAAAAATTAGTCATTAGGATTCAAATAAAGGAGTGATGACCCATAAAACATCAATATTAGACTATAAAATAGCCATTGAAGTTTAAAAGGCTTGATTGGAACTAGAAATCAAAGATAAAGGTGAAAAATGGTGAGATCTTAAATATATGTGCACAAACAAACATAAATAGGAAAGTCGACAGAGTGAGTTGTTATACCATTTCACAGCTCAGCAAAATAATAAGGAATAGATAGCATCCAAAAAAATTCCCAACCAATGGACCCATTTATGTAAAAATGTAGTTCAAAGTGTCTTGATCCTATTGGCATAATAAAAAAGAGAACATCTTACAGAATGTAGCGCAACTATTTATTTTCTCAGGGTGACAGATGTTCAAGTGACCCTTGAACTCCCTTGGCTCAATCTCTCTCTCGAGGATGTGTGTGTGTGTGTGTGTGTGTGTGTGTGTGTGTGTGTGTGTGTGTGTGTGTGTGTGTGTGTGTGTGTGTGTGTGTGTGTGTGTGTGTGTGTGTGTGTGTGTGTGTGTGTGTGTGTGTGTGTGTGTGTGTGTGTGTTTATGTATGTATTCTCTTGGCTTATTTAAAAAAATCTCTCTACCTGGTATGGTGAAGCCCTAAGAATATTTTACCTTGAATCAATAAATACAAGTGTTTTACCTCATTTAATGAGTGCATTAAGTGTACATGCTTGGTATTAGTCTTATTAGATTATTTGGTGGGGAAGCCACATCTTTGTATTTTTTGACAAGTGTCATGAAGTAGTTATACTTTTTTGGATAATCCTAGTGGGCTTTCAGTAGTTTGGAGTTGGGTTTCATGTTGATACCAAGACAACTAAATCTCACAAATTGAAGACTCCAAACACAAACCCTAAATAAAATGTCTAATAAACAAATCCTTCAAAATAAGGGGCATAACCTATTATAGGTACAATCACTAAGAGGGGAGGTAAATTAGTGAGTAAGATATTTTATATTTTGATTTGGAAACACTTAATCAATTACCACAATCATTTATAGAATATACAAGTCATTCATAACAATGAACAATAGATAATGCAAGATCACACACAAAACACAAGATCTATGTGGGAAATCCTCTTGGGGAATCAAACCCACTCTCAAGCCTAAAAATGCATGGAATAATTATCCTATAAGGTATTAAAAACATGATACTTTAGTCGAAAACCCATTCCACAAGGAGCACCTACCCCTATCTAGTTGAGCACCCACAATAACTAGAATTTTTGCAAGCTTCACCTTGTAAGGAGAAACTGACCCCCTAGATGTTGAGCACCCACAACAAAACCTATGAAATTAACATCTCCTAATAATTTATTTCTTTCCAATAAGATGGACATATAATTTATATCATCTCTCTTCAACCCTATACACTCTTTCTAGCCTTCACACCCTCTCAATACATACAAAACCACCTTTTAGATCACTCTACACTTCTTAGCAACAACTATGTTACAACCTCAGCAACATGACCAAATGGTCATACACACAATCCATGCTCTAATATTTAATCCATCCACCATGCACACATAATCTTCACATTTGCATTGCTCACACTTAAAGCATCCAAAATAGTCTTTTGGATCAACCTAGATCTCTTTGCTCATCCTCAATCATCAAACTTGAAAGAGTACAATTACGACATCATAAATATGGCCTACATGTCATACAAAAATTCATAAACCAGATCTAATCTTCAATCCATCTACTAATCACCCTTACTCTCCTTCACCTCTTAACTATATACTCTTACTCCACACTTATATCCCTAAAAGTTATCATCTTTGATTTCACTATTTATAAAGCCTTCATGAATATCAAATTCTTGGTCAGCCATTAGACATGAATTAACTCATAAGGATTATATCACATTAAGACACATCTCAATACCATCCTCATAGGTCAGCCATAGCATCCATAGGTCACCCTTAAGCAGCTATACCTTTCAATTAGGCCTTAGTAGCCCTTACAAGTCTCATAGAGACCTATTCACTCCTTTAGCACTTCAACAAGCAAATTAGAAACATGGTACCACTTTTAAATACATATATACACTCCATATGACCTCTTATACATATCAAAATTATTAAAATCATCATTACACACCTTTCTATATGCTCAATCTTCTCAAACATTAGCCTTGTACATAAGAACACCATGAATAAACAAACAATCAACTTATAATCATTTGTTCATATTAAATATGGATTTTAAAAACCTCCAAAATCCATAAACATCATCATAAAGTAGTATAAAATACTCTCTAATAGCTAATTCACCTTGAAATATCCAAATACCATCATAAAAAAATTGATTATCCTTTTCGGGTCAATCCTAGACCACGAACAAACAAATAGTCAACTTTAGAACTCAATATCTAAAATTTCATATATATTCAAACCTTATAAACAATTTTTATAGATTAATATTGTATTTATATATAAAGTTTCATTTTAGATCACCTTTTAATTCATCCTAGATCAAAAGTTATGGCTCAAACACTATAGACTAGTTTTTCCCTTTGCTAATTCAAATGCCAATGGTTACTCTTAAACATCGAACACTTTGCCATCATCTAATATCCTCACATAGTTGATCAAATACACACCACTGATATATTTTAGATTATCCTTATCTTTAACTATAATAAAAATCTATCACTTTGACCTCATCTTGTGCTTCTTGGTAACTTTGAAAAAATATGCACCATCAACCTTCTTAGAAGTAGTTTGGTCTTTACCTTTGCTCACTATTAAACATCAAACACTTGTCATCATCTCATTTATTCATAAAAATTTCAAAAAAAAAACACTCAATTTATCTCTTTAATATTATCCTAGACATTAACTAGCTATACATTAGACACTTTGACCTATTTGACTCAATACACATCATTGATTTGCATTTGTACCAACATCTGCTCACTATTAGATCCTTATCTGGTCCTAGTCTTTACCTTTTGAAAATTTGGATAAGTATGAGAACCATTTAAATTTTAATGGAAGGCCAAATTTTAATCTTAATAAAATTTTATACACTCAATCTCATATCCTAAAATTTAAACCATATTATCTTCTTTCATAGTGGAATCCATCCATATATCAAGCTGCTCATGGAACCTTCATGTGTGTGAAATATGATGCCATCAAACTAATTACTCTAATATACTTGAACTTAGACATTAAATGTAGTTAATCTTAGATTAATTTTTCATTTTAGATATATGATGTGATTAAACATGAACCATTAGATGTCCCTTTGCAAATTTGGCTAAGTATAGTAAAACATTGCAATATGCTTGGGAATCCAACTTTGCATAGTTATATCTTTTTCTATACACAACCTTACAACCTAAAAATTGGAAGATAGTAACTTGGGAATAATTTTATCACAACCATATGAAAAAATCCCCTTTATTCATACATACATGGCAATGGTGATGTCATCAAATTTCCTACTCAAATTTTTCTGCCACTAAACCCAAAATGTCTAGATAAAAACTATGAGCGACCAGATAAAATCCAATCATACACACAAGAATTAATATCATATAAGACATCTTATGGGACATATTTAATATACTAAAATCATCATAATCATCCCTAACCATGATAAAACTAAATATCAACCAAGCTTACTTCAAGCATACTAGAATAAACACACTACATACTTTGTCATTGACACTTAGATTATCAAGACACTTCATCTACTCACCTAGACACCTCCATTAAATCAATAAAAAATATATAAAAATATCACCCTTTTTCATTTATGTCAACACCCATCATACAACTCACCTTATTTATCTCTCTTCAATCACTCTCACAATATGAACCTTCTCCCCCTTTAACATAATCACAAAGTGAGCACAAACTGATCCTAAGGACCTAAAAAGGGCACCAATAGGATAGGACCACCTTATAAATATGATAAAAACTCCCCATTACCTTAAGCCTACCTATGTTTTCCTTGAAAATTTGATTTTTCTACATGCCAACACTCTCTTCAACCAAGCACTATAACTAATGAATAAAGAATACATAAAATCACTAAAATTTGATAGAACTCACCAAGCAACATCTGAGAGGGAATCCCCCTAATATATCTAAGACATTTCACCTCTTGAGCATCTTAAAATTTCCATACACCATGAAAAATTACCACACAGGCTTACTAGTCTTCTCTCTCAAGCCACCTTTAGAGCAAGCTCATGAACTTATTGTTTCCTCTTAACCAAAAGACCTTATAATCTTCTAAAATTTGTTTCATCCACATGACTTGCACATAAAAATAGGTAGTTGTTATATAATTAGCTTTTGTATCTGATATAGACACTAAGGCTTGCTCATTAATTAGCCAAGACACCAAGCTTCCCCCCATGAAGAAGACCCCACCACTAGTACTCCTCCTATCATCCACACATCCTACCCAATCTACATTAGTATCTGATTTCAAAGTGAATTCTTTACTCCTAAAATACCATAAACCATACTTTATGGTGCCTTTGACATACTTCAAGATCCTTTTGACTACTTTTAAGTGATATTCTCTAGGATCATCTTGAAACCTTCCTACAAGACCAAATTCTTGCATGATATTTGTAGACACCTAAAACTAGACACTGATAACCCCCAATTAGGGTTTTGACCAATTTCCACCCAAAATGCACAATTTGGCCTAAAAACACAAAAAAACACTAAATGATGTGAAACTAACATATTCAAGTTCTAATTTTGGCTAGGGTATCCCTAAATGGGACAATATAATTTATGGGCCAATTAACTTTAATCAGATCATTCTTAGTCAAAATGCCAATTTTACACCTGGGTGCTCTGGATTGCTCTTTCTTATAAAATCTATTGCACAAGACGCATGCCTTTGTTATTTGTTTTCAGTAAAATACTAAATGTGAATATGGATCCAATGCATTTAACATTGACTTCTAATTATAATCTAATTAAATTTTGAACCAATAATAAGGCATTCTGATCAATGAGTATTTTGTGCACACAGTGCTTAATCATGCTTAAGATCTAATTGACCCAAATCAAGGCCTAATAAAAAATTCCATGGAAAATTATTGAATACTTATTTTTAGAAATAAATATTGAATATCTACATCATCAGGTGACCTCATTTCTTAGGAAGACATCCCTGCGCCATAAATGCCACATATATCAGGATTCATGCCCTCCATGCCTCATCAATGCCTTTCATGATGCCCTCCATGCCTCTTAATTGAACCTTCTTCCAATGTCATGATGAGGATAGTTATAAACTTAATTCTAAAAATTGAATTAATCTTCAACCACACATCTCAATCTTAGGATGGACAGTTTAGGTTGATTCTAGACATTTGAAAAAATATATAAATAGAGAGGCCATGAATATCATTTCTAAGCTATTTTGGTACAAAATTATTATGCTCAAATATCTTCAAGGATTTGATTATACAAAGTTATAATTCCAAATTGATTCCAACCCAAGCTAATCCATAATCCAAAGGTGCCAAGGAGAGATGGAGCTAGCCAAGCTTCCATTGCCAAGGACTTCATGAGCACAAGCTGGCAAGCCATTACTACAAAGGCATTTGGAGCATCCAAAGAAGGTGTAGGAATTATTGTGTTTTCATTCCTTGCTTTTTAGTTGTGTTTATCTATTGATTTTGGTAACTAAGCTCTCCTTAATTTATAGGCCTATAGATGTTATGATATTAATGTGTTTATTTCATTTTGTTTTCATTTTGGAACTAACACCATACTAACCATCCTCTCTTAATTCAAATTCCTAGATCACATAATGGCATACCTGATGGGACCAGATGCATCCTACACATGAAAGAGATCATTTTGTAACTCTAAAATATTTATTTGATCCTTTACAACTCTTGTAAATTGATTTTCTAACCCTATTTTGTCATTTTTTTGCCATGGTTTTACACAATAACTAACATCCATAAGTGATACCGACATTGGTTACCTATCTTAACTAACATTGATTAGCAAAACCAACATAGGTCTGATCTCTATTAGCCAGAGTAATTGATGTTGGTGGTAATAATAGATGTTGGTCACTGTGTCTTTCTAAAAACACAGACCTGAGAGTTACTTTTTCAAAGTTCATTGTTCCAAGCTAAAAAGAGATTCAAAGCTAAAGGACATACTAACAATTTTTCTATAGGACCAAGCTTGATATTTACTCAAAACATGTTTAAATCACCTTTGCATGCTTAAAAATCAATTAGGAATCTTGTTTTGGGTATTTAACAAAGAATTTAGATGTTTTGGTGAGTGTTTTTCAAAGTTTGCAACTAAGACCAAGGGGTCAAATGGACACCACTAAACTTTTCATTTGGGTATTAAATTGAACACACTTTTCAATTTTTGTTTGCAATAGTTTTTTAAATCAAATTTTTGTTTAGAAAAAAGAGGAATGTTGCATGTATGCTCTTCCATTTGTCCCCTATAGGGAACCCTTGGAATCAAAAGTGCCATTCCTATTGCAAGTAGCCTAGTCCAAGGCTTAGAAAGAAATTCATCTAAAACACTCCAAAAAAAATCATCAACATTTGGGTGACCTTGAAAATGACCCTAAAGTCTTTCTATTTTCATGCTTTCTTTATTTTTATGCATCTTGGCTTATGAGGGGGACTTCATCACCTCCTGAAAGTTCTTTAGGGAAGATTTGACATGGGATTTCATCTCCCAACATTGACTTCATTTGGCTCTTTTAGAGTTGCACACAGGGATAAGTGACACTTTGGACATCACACTATATTGAGCAAATAATATGATGTAGTGGTTGCAAAAAGGACTAGACCTTTATTCAATAATCCAAGTGATACAGACCCAAAATCCATGCTTTTCTTTTGTATTTTTTTGTATGAAAGTTATTGTGCAATTGATTCCCCTAGATCATTAGAAAACTTATTAGATCTTAGAAAAATTCCTACTTATCATGGAAGTATTGTTGGTGCAAGGTGGACCTCAAGATCCATATCACAATAATGTCATTTGAGAGAAGGGGGGTGTAAAAACCCTACTATATAATGCACATTTATATTTAGATAAACACTTAAAATCCTCTCAAATGACGTATATTGATGGATTCCAATAATACCAAGTAACCTTATCAGTTTAGGATCTAAGGGCAATTAATTAGTTGTTCTTGTCCTAGTTTAAAGTCTTGTTTGGAGTCAAAACTTGGTGTAACCAAATAATCCAAAACCAAACACATAGTCCAAAATTTATTTTGAACAAAGAGGCATTAAGTTACCCATGTGAGATCATAAATTTGCCTTGTTTAAAAGTTTATCATAATCTTGAGAGTCATATCATCCACTTTGGCATAGTTATGCTACCCAATTGAGTCTAGAACTTTACCAAATTTATTCAAAGTCCTTCACTTATAATCTAAATTTGGAATTACACCTTTGCAAGTTCATAGGGTTGATATGGTAAGTGGGTTCGCCATTTGCAATAAACTTGAGGTAAATTAGGCTTAATTTATAATTTGGGTTGAAGGCCATTTAAGACTCATAATCATTGTCATCAATTAAATAAACCTAAGTCATTTTATGCTAAACACTTGCACCTTAATTCTATACACCACAACATTTTGAGTTAAGAAAAGTAGTGTTATGCTGTCAAAATTGTGGAAAAATGTCTTTGCCTTAGATAGTATTTGAAATAAACCTTTTTATCATACCTTTTGGGTAGTATAATATCATTATGCTTCCCAAATAATTTCAGATATTGTTACATATATCCTCTTGCATAGAGTTCCAATTTTTTTTTTTAAATTTTAGTCCAATCTTAGTGTAATTTTGTGATTCTTTGTCTATGAAATAGTTATACTACTCACCCTTGTCTAGCTTGTTTGTCAAAAGAACCAAGTTTTATACCATTATTTATGAGAAAAAACTATTGCTAAAGTGCCTTTTATTTCATACCTTATACTTAGTTGATCAAGTTCATGACCAAGAAGCAAATGCCTAGTGTTTGTTAAAAGTGTTTCAAATACATTATATTAAAACTTTCATCTATTTTTCAAAAGTCTAGCTTTTGATGCCATTTACCCAAATGTCCTAGAACATGCCTTATTTGAGCCTAGCTTTTGATGTTGCATTTATCCAAAAGACCTAGCAACTTTTAAATTTCCTAGATTAGACTACTTTGAAACACTTCAACTTTAGAGTTTGTCATTTTGATTTTAGGTCCATTTACTTGTTTACCTTTATGTGAATAGTGAAATGTTAGATAATTCATGCTAGCTTATTTCCTCACAAAGCCTTTGCATAAGGTTGTTGATCTTTTTGAAAAATCTAGACCAAGTTCGAACATCATCTATTTTAGACATTAACTTTTTTTAGAGTTTGTAAAACTCTTTCACCTATTATCACAAAGCATTGACTATGGATCCCAACATGTATTCCTACACTCATAACAGACTCATGTACAATCAAGGAATTAGTAATGTAGTTGTGTAGGAAGATATGGTGTAAGACCCATATGTGGATAATATTTCTTATGAGATGGATTCTTATCCCTCTTATAATACTCAATATGGGGCACAAAGCCAAGATCCACTGGATAACTATTTGGTTAACACACCACCTTACATAGAACAAGACCAAGACTAAATCATGCAATACCTAGTTATAATACCTATACTGGATGAACCAATAATTCAACAATCATATTCTACTAATACGACTTCTATGTATGATCCATTTTTGTTTGAGTGGCATTTGTTAGAGAACAAAGACGAGATTTTGTTTAGAGACATCGATGTAGGGGCCAAGTTTCCAGCAGACTTCCCCTATGAAATTTTACCAATTTTAGTAAGAGTGCCCCACAATATGATTTATGATCAACAAGCTTCTTCTATCAATCCTATGGCTCTAGTCCAAACAACATACCAAGATCTTAATATATCTAATCAGGGAAAAAATATCATGGAAGATCACTTTAATGAAATGTAGATAGCATATCAAACCTACCTAATCTAGCACATAATTTCAATCAGATGAACATGGTAAGTAAACCTCTCATTAACCTAGTACCTTCGACAAGAGTATTGATAGAGCTAACTAAACAAGAGAATACAAATTCCAACCCATTCATATAACTTGTTTTAATAGATAACTTGATGCATATGCCTATTATTAAACAAATATCTTCAGCCTCTACACTGAATAGTGAGCCAAACATAGTAGATAATGTGCAAATAATGTCTAGTCCTGATTAAAGTGGTACTAAAGTGAAAACAACTAGCCAACAACATGTGCCTATAGTTAATCCCATGAGCAGATCATCATACCAAGGAATAGGATTTTATGCATCCCAACCTCAACTAGATACTTCCTCAAGTGTATAACATATGGGATTAGGTAATCAAATAATGGCTAATGTCATGCCTCAATGATAGAATGTGACAAACCCTAGTCCCCCTCAATAAGGAGTGAGTAGTATTCCATAATAACAGACACAGTCTAGTGTATCAACACAAAAAAGGATAAATACATTACCACCTCAATCAAGGGAAACTAATATTCCACCTTGCTAGGTAATGATGAACATACCTCTTCAATCATAAACTAATATGCCAATCTAAAATTATGCAATGACTAGTCAATAATGTGCAAATATTGGTTAATGACATATGCCAAACCTATAACCTACTTTCACTTCCTCATAGGGATTCATGCAATAAGGAGGTCCCCATGTTTATTAGGTACCTACTATATAACTATTGGTTCAAAATGTGCCACAAATCTAGAGATAGGGTCTTGATCTATAAGTTCCCACTCAACGGCATGGTTTGATTAATTGGCAGCATGTCCCTTTTTAACTAAAAAAGGCATAATATAGTTATATCTATCCATTCTAACCAAAAAATACCCCAAGTTAAACCTTTATCACCAACCTAAACCAGAATATCTCGCAATCAAATGTGTAATTGCATGTACATCTTAATCCACGTATGCACATTCCTAGTCTATTCCCCAACCAAGCCAATATACCCCAATAGATATCTCCATCATACCTTGGTCAAAGTGTTCCACTTGTGACCTCCCAAACATCTTTTTAAACCTAAATTTTCCCTCAAACTAATATTCCACCCAATTTTTAATCCCAAGAATTGTAACAGATGAAGGATGTAATTACTACCATTTAGGCTAGGAACTAGATTAAAAAATTCAAATTGAATGATGTATGTTCCTATCTATTCAACATGAAGTATTTATAAATACCATTTCCTCCAGGATATGAACCACCAAAATTCAATAAATAAAAAGAGAAAGGTGACCTTAAGGCTAATTTAACTGAATTCTTTATCACATGTCAACCAATGACCTATAACGACATATACCTTTTGTTTTTGTTTCCAAAGATATTGTATGGACAAGCCTTGGAGTGGTTTTTAAAGTTTCCCAAGAATTCAATAACAAACTTTGATGATTTTTCTGATAAATTTGTGCAGCATTTTTCTTATAATCTTGAGCATGATATTTCATTAGTGGACTTGACACAAGTAAAGCAAAAAGTTGGGGAGAGTTTTGGAAGTTATCTACAATGATGGAGAGCCCTTGCAAGCTATTTCACCCATAGTTTACTAGATAAATAATTATTTGTTGTATTTACCAAAAAAATTCATAGTGAGATAGCCTATCATTTGGAACTACAATATGTGCATATGTTTAAAGAGATCATTGATAAAGGTTTGTTGATCAAGAGGGAACTCATCAATAAAAGAATCATCAAGATTAATTCAAATAATAAAAATCAAGGTAAAAATTAAGGAAATGACCAATATGCCATCCAAGCACAAACATCAAAACTAATACAAGCCAATAACCATGAAAGACCAAATCAATTAACCATAATAGGAATGTTGTGGGAAATAGAGTAACCAAGTCTCATCATGTTCAAATGGTGCAAAAATCATCTGCACCGCCTTTTTAGCTTACTCCTACATAGTAACATCTCAAACCAATACTATAAGCATAACAACCAAGACCTACATAGCAAATACAATAGTCATTACCATTACAAACCCCTCCTATAAGAATTGTGCCTACACATCATGTCTTTAGTGACCTAGGAGAACCTATTGAGTCTATATTTTATAAGCTTGCTACCACTAATTTGATTAGTTGGCCTATACCAAATAATTATCTGAAAGGTATTCCTTATCTTGATTAGTACCATGAAAATGAATTATGTGATTATCATCAGGTCAATGGGCATAATCTATGAAGATATGTCCAAATTAAGCATTTAATTGAGAATATGTTGGATAATGGGGAGATAAAATTAGATAATGGTGCTTCCACTTCTAATTAAACTCTTGGTATATATAAAAACCCCTTCCCAAAACATAATAATCAATAGCAGTAGAACAATAAAAAACATCAACAATGGCTAGTATAGCAGCAAAATCAATAGTATCAAAATCAAAAGCCGAACCAGAAGAACCAACAAAATTAGCAATAGATCTACAATGAAAAAATAATGGATATAACCAAGGTCAGAATGGTACCCACCAAAAAACCTACCATGTAGTTTCAAATGAACACAATAGGGTTGTAGGTCATATTGTAGGGGGTAGTGTTAATAACATCTCCATTAATACTAGACTAGGTACTAATCAGTCGAGACCATTACAAAACAACAATATTCAACCAAATCACATGGATATTTTGACCTAGGAGTACATATAGGCAAACTAGAAAACTAGGAATTCCCCTTTTGGATCTTATAGAGACAACTCATTCTTGCCACATGATGACATGTAATTACACTGGTAACTGAGACTTGTCTTATCTAGTCCCACACCATTTCCAACATTGGATAGAAATAATGGTCTAATATTTAATCTTGATTGTGTAATCACAACTTAGAGGTCAAATATTACTATCCCAAGGTGACAACCATCTGCCACTTTGCCTATCATACAACCAATCATTTAACTTTAGAATAAACCATTCACTACTGATCAAAATAAAAAGTTTGATATTGTGGAACAATTATAGGAGACACCAGCATAAATTTATATTTTAGATTTTTTTTGAATGTCAATAATCCATAAAAACATCTTGAATGAGTTTTTGACCCAATCCACTATTGTTAGTGACATATCCCCTGATAAATTTCAAACTTTGGTTAGACACCTAGCTCCAACCCAACAAGTCACATTCAACCAAAGTAATATGTCTTCTCTTGGCCCACTCCATAATAACCCATTGTACATAGAAGTTTGTATCAGATGACATAAATTGAAATGTCTCTTTATCAACAATGGATTTGGCTTCAAAATAGTGTCTCTAAAGCTCATCAAGCTTCTTGGGTACACAATGATAGATATCTAGCCAGAAATAATAATTACTAAAGCCTATGATAATTAGTGAAGAGAGTCATCAAACACCATTAGTTTGTCAGTTATTATTGGGACTTTAACCCATGATACACTTTGCCATGTGTTGTATTTTGAATTATCATACAACATGCTTCTAGGCAGACCTTGGTTACATGAAATTTGTATTGTATCATCAACACTACACCAATGTATCAAGTTTTCCAACTCAAGGATGGAAGTGAATATTCCAAGAGATTTACACCTATATGAACACTGCAAGTATTTTGAGGCCGAATTTCAAATCTATAATTATCATTATGGTATGAATCAAAGTTCCAAATAGGATAAAGGAAAGGCCATACTTATTGATCCTTCACCAAATAATTGCATAGATCATAATACCTTGGATTCCCTTTGCCACATGCCACCTCCTAAATCTTCTAATCATTTCACCATTTCAGATAATGGACTAGGAGAGTATGTGACTCATGATACATTTCATATTTCCAATCTTCCTTAGAATATAAAAACCTTTGGGTGACCTAAAGTAATCCCACATATGCATTATCAATAAAAGAACAAAGATAAGGGACTTGTCACATTTGTATGAGCATCTAGCCTAAGACCTAACCCTCTTGAAGGGGATGACTCATGGTTATACAAAGACAACCAAGCTAATTTTTATAAAAGTGCGAAGTATCCTATTCCAAATAGGATCATAGAGAATCACAAGTATGAAAGAAGAGGCCTCAGACTTAATCAATAAGGAACCATTGAGCTAATTTTCATGCCTAAGTATTTAAGACCTTATGGACTTAGATTTAAACTACCAGGGGGTGACCCCACATATCTTATTTAAACTCCATCACCAGTGATTAGTGATGATGATGTCAATAGTGAAGTAGAGTCTGCTCATAGCCTCACCTTTGATGACCTAGTTGAAACCAACCTATTTGAAAACAATGTCATTTGTACCCTTACCTTGGCCATTCATCACAACCCATTGCCATTATATTATCTCTAATTGATAGATTGAGACCAGAAAAAATCTAGTCTATTGATTGATGAGTTCTAGAATGATGAGGCATTCTATGAATTTTTAGGCCTTAGAAATAATTTTACGTTGGGAGATCACAAATTTAGGTTCTCAAATACACTAGATCCTACAGCCTATTTTGGAGAGCGAGTGAAAACCCTTAGCCAAAAACAAATAAGTAAAACATTGAGGTCCCAAAGTGAAAACCTCTTTGAGGTGCTTTTTAACTAGGGAAAAAGTAAAGATAAAGGCCAGTCTAGTGGTGAAAACTTGTCTCAAGTGCCATTATATGAGGGTGTTCATTTTTCTTTGAATTTAGACTAAGAGACTACCAATGATGAACTTGCCTATGGATCTGAGTTAAGTTTTGAGAAACAAATATTTGATCAAATTCTCCAAGAATTTTTTACTATTTTTTTTTACATGGCTAGATCTCCCATTAGGAGAATTAGATTCATTATGCCTAGGAGAAGTTGAAGAGAAAGTCTTAATAGAGGACCCTAATATAATCTAATAGTTCAAGTCATTGCCTACTATCCTACAAGATGGTTTGACCCTTCTAGTCAAAGATACAATAGAGGTAAATATCAAGACTCAGACTAAAAATGGATAAAATTAGGTGCATCCCTTACTGAGGAGGAAGGTGACATCTTTATAGCTCTATTGAGATAATTTATAGATATCTTTATATGGGCCTATTCTAACAAGCCAAGTTTAGACCCTGCCTTGGTTTTACACCACCTTATGGTTAATTTTAATGCCAAACGAGTAAAATAAATGTTACGTAAGATGCATCCTTGAATTTATATATTGGTAAAGAAAGATTTGGAAAAAATCTTAGAAGTAGGATGTATCCGATCCATTGACTACTCTGAATGGATCTATAATGTTGTACCTATTAGTAAAAATCCTTAAGGGATCAAGATTTGTACTAATTTTTGAGACATAAATAAAGCTTGTCCTAAAGATGATTTTCCATTGGCTAATATCAACATGATCATTGAATCTATGATTGGTTATGAAATTCTTTCACTCATGAATGGATTTTCAAGATATAATTAGATCAAAATATCACTAGAAGACCAACATAAAATAATGTTCACCACTCCATGGAGAACATTTTGTTATTAGGTGATGCCATTCAACCTTAATAATGATTGATCTACATATTAAAGGGTCATGACTATCATATTCCATGATATGATGCATGATATTATTGACAACTATGTCAATGACATATTAGGAAAATCTAAAACTAGGGTTAGCCATCTAGCAATGTTGCATAAGATATTTGAATTATTACGAGAGTACAAAGTAAAACTAAATCCAAATAAATGTGTGTTTAGTGTAATTTCAATCATATTACTTGGATTCATCATGTATCGTAGAGGTATTGAAGTCAATCTGGTTAAAGTCCATGCTATAACCAAGATGCTACCACTAACCAATTTGAAGCAACTCCATAGTTTACAAGGTAAGATCCAGACCATCTGATGCTTCATCTCTCAGTTAACATATAATTTCCATCCATTTACACACCTTTTAAATAAGGGAGTTTCATTTCACTAGGATAATCACTGCCAAATAGCTTTTTAATAGCTCAAAGATTATCTTGTTAATCTACCTATTTTATTACCTCTTATGTTAGGAAAGCCATTTTTATTATACCTATCAGCTACCAATTATGCTCTGGGGGAACTCTTACCTCAACATGATGACAAAGGAAAAGATCACACTATACTACCTAAGCTGTACATTGGTTACATATGAACATAACTATACACCTATTGAAAAAGCTTGTTTAGTCATGGTCTTCACAACTCAAAAATTACACCATTACATGTTGAATAATAAGACCATGATCATTTCAAAAGTATATCTGATCAAGTATCTACTATCTAAAATATCTTTTCAAGGTAGAATGGCTAAATGGATCATGTTTCTCAGTGAGTTTAACATAGATTATGTCAATCAAAAGGTAATCAAAGGACAAGTTCTTACAGATCAACTTACTATAGCACCTCTCATAGACACACAACCACTCACATTTCAATTTCCTGATGAATCTATCATTACCATCATTGACACACCCCTTGAGGAGCAACCTTGGAAACTATATTTTGATAATTCATTCACTGCATATAGATCAAGGGTAGGCATATTATTTATTACACCATAGGAGGATCTAATCCTTAAATCATTCAGAATCAACTTTCCTTGTACAATAAACATGGCTGAGTATGAAGCACTTGTTGTAAGACTTTTATTATCAATGCATTGGAATATATCTCATCTTAAAGTTTATGTTGATTCTCAATTAATCATCAATCAGGTCACATATAATTTTTAGAATACAGATGATAAGCTAGTTCCATATAAAGCCATGGTCGAAACTCTTAAACAATAAATTATCAATATTCAGTTTGAGCACATACTAAGGGCTAGTAACAGAACTAAAGATGCCATGGCTACTATTGGCTCTCTAATTTGAAAAATAGATAAATCTAGAGAGTATCATTTCCTCGTCAAGAATTTGTCAGCACTAGCTCATGAACCTTCAACCATTACCATGATTTGTGATATTGTTGGTCCTAATTCTATCTAGTACTCAGACCTTTAGAACTACCTTCATGACCAATTTCTACCACCTAACCTATCTCAAAAACAAACCAAAGCCTTAATTCATCATTCTACTCATTATACTCTACTTGGATCCACCCTTTATTGTCATATTTTTTATGGAAATCTACTTCAATGTTTAACTTCAGTAGAGTCTATGCTAACATTAAGAGAAGTTCATGAAGAAGTATATTGAGCCCATTCTAGTGGAGTAGTCCTATCCAAGAATATTTGACATACTGGTTATTATTATCCCATAATTAACGTAGATGCCACTACATATGTAAATAAGTGTGACAAATGTCAACAACAAGCTAATCTAATTCATGTCCTAGCAAAAACTCTAAAACCAATGTTGACACCATGGCCATTTTATACATGGGGACTTGACCTCATTGGGAAGATTAACCCCACTTCATCTGATGGCCATAAACATATCCTTTCTACCACTAAGTATTTCACTAAGTGGCTTGAAGATATACCCCTCACTTACATGATTGGAAAGAAAATTTACAAATTCATCTTTAACCATCTCATTTGCCACTATGGTATCCCCTCTAACATTATATCTAATAATGGAGGATCATTCAAGAACAAAGATGGAGACCAACTATGTACTGAATACAACATCACACAACATTTTTCTACAACATATTACCCTCAAGGTAATGGTCAAGATGAGGCATCCAAAAAAACCCTTGTCAACATTCTCAAAAATATTATCAATGATTCTAGTTGTGATTGGCACCTCCAAATATTATTTAACCTTTAGGCATATTGTACCAATCATCATACCCCCATAGGAGCCAATCCATGTTTATTTATGGTATTAAAGTCATCCTTCCCATTGAGGTTGAATTGCCTTCACTATGAATCTCTTTCAAGCATGTCTTAGATGATCATGACTATCAATTAGCTCACTTGAAAGAGCTATACCTACTTGATTAAAAATGCACAGCCATGTTCAACAATCTTCAAGCATATCAGAACTAACTCAAAGTCCACTATAATCAGCATGTTAAGTATAAAACATTTGAACTTGGTGATCTTGTTCTTAAAGAAAACCAAAAGAATAATATAGATGAGAAGAATCATATAGGGAAATTCAAACCAAACTAGATAGAACCTTTCATCATCACTATAGATTATGGATCAAGAGCATACAGGCTTGCCACATCAGATGATGATGAACTTTTAGAGTTGATGAATATTATTCATCTCAAGTAGTATTATGTTTAAATTTTAAGGTGTATTATCTGTAAGGACCATTTTAGTTATGCCATTTTATCAATATTTTTCTTTATTCCAATACCATCCTTATCTATCTCTTCATTTTATCCACTTTCCATTTCTATTTTATCGATCGAGCATGTTCTAAAGCCTAGTCCATTTGACCTTGATTTTTTACCATTTGGTACATAGTTTTAGCATCAAGGTATCTATTTCATTCATCAATTCATTTAAATACTTCAGACATAGATCATATTTTGGGATAGTGTGATAGAATTTTTGATAGTTTCATCCTTTATTTGTTAGTCCTTTCTTACAACTAGTCTTGATATTAATTATAACCACCTTTGGGAAAATTAGTACCATTGTTCTATGATGTTGTGTCTTGATTATAATCACCTATGGGAAAACTAGGGGAAACATTAAGCCCATTTACCAACTTATCAACTTGCCACTTCCTATACCATGCTATGCCTTTTTACCAATTATGCCTATTTTGTTTGAATTGGTTGTCATAATAGTAACATTCCTCTACTATAAGGGTGGAACTATAGTGACTTGAGGTCTTACTCTAGGACTATGTAGGTAACACTTAATACTTGCTGAGGTCAGCTTAGTCACCCTTTTTTCCATATTATTACCATTTTGTGAGAAACCTAAGCCATGCTCTCATCATTTTGTGAGCAACTTAAGCCATGCTCTCACCATTTTGTGAGCAACCTAAGCCATTCTCTCATTATTTTGTGAGCAACCTTCATTTAAATACTCTTGCCATTTTATGAGCAATGTAAGCCACACTCTCTCCATTTTGTGGGTAACCTTCATTTAAACACTCTCATGATTTGTGAGATTTAACCATTTAGTGTCTCATCATTCTTGATCAAGTTGAGAAACTTCAAAAAATTATAATAATATTTAAAAAATTGCTAGAAAAGAACAAAAATATTGACCACTTCTTTGCCTTAAGGATTCTGGGAACCCTTACCATGTTATAAGAAAATCACTTATCATTTAGTTTCCCCATCCTTTTTGGCTTTTTTATATCATGCACTTGATATTTTAAAATACCATTCCTATTCTTCTATCACATTTTTCCCATTCCCTGGGAAAACTACATTTGGCCTAACATTTTTTATTGGATATTACATCCATGGATCTCTGTAGGTAGCGTCCACTTGCCTAGTGCATATAGAGATATCTTGACTACCACCTTATTTTTTTTCTATTCCCACATTTTGTATGTTTTTTAAGTTGTCACCTATTTTTTAGGGGCAATGTTCATAGGGTTTCTATTGCATTGTTTGTTTGTTTGTTTATTTTTGCTTATTTTATTTGTGTGTCTACTTGCTTGTTTGCTTTCAACACTATTGCCTTGATTTATTTTATGTGTTTATTGGGTGATTCCTTACCCACACTTACACCTGAATCCATCCATATCAATATGTTTACATTGTCATCATGGTTTCTATCATTGGTGCATTGTTTTTTTATTTAGTATTGGATTTTGGGAATCAGTCCTTATGCATATTTCAGCCAGGTCCTCATGATGTTATACCATGATGCCTACTAACACATGCTATAACAAACCTTAGCTTCAAGAAGTCTATTCAGAAAATGGTGGCCTCTCTTCGACACCAACATACTGGTTCACTCCCAATCATATCCCAAATAGAGTAATTAACAATGAAAGAATTTCAACCTTTATTAGTTTAGACAAACATCTCCCTCTTAGTAGGTTGTTTCAATTCATCATTACCCTCTGTGTTAAGTTATCATCATCCTCGACCAAGTTTATCATATTTTGCATAATCAAGGTCCAATGATTATAACTGCCTATGGGCAAATCATTACACACCATCCCACCTACATTTCTCAATGATTATAACCACCTTTGGAAAAATCATTATATTGTCACCACTTTACTTTTTTTGCCTATACAATGACATGTTATTATCTTGTTTGTTTATCCTAACTAGGGCAACTCCATCTTCTCAATGATTATAACTACTTTTGGGCAAATCATTGCATTATCATACCACGCTGCCACTATTAGGGTACAATGTTTATAACCACCTTTGGGTAAATCATTGTACACCATCCTACTTGCATTCTTGATGATTTTGAATACTTTTTGAATATCATTGTGTTTTCACCCCATCATCTTTCCTTTCTTTGGTCCCCTCATTTGGCTTCTTTCTTATTGAGGGACTGTTTGCCAACATGCTTGTGCCAACCATTCCCTCGAGGGGGCATCATATAGTTAGCTTATCATCATTATAGTTGTAGGCATACAAGGACATTTTTATTCTTTGAGAAGACTGTTACTATGCTTATAGCTTGCAATGCCTTCACTAAATAGGAGCAAACTGTAGACACCTAAAATCTAGCCACCGATAACCTCCTGATCAAGGCTTTTGGCCAATTTCCACCCAAAATGCATAATTTATCCTAGAAACACTAAAACACACTAAATGATGTGAAACTAACATATTCAAGTTCCAATTTTGGCTAGGGTATCTCTAAATGGGGTAATATAATTTATGGACCAACTAACTACAATCAAATCATTCTAAGTCAAAATGCCAATTTTGCACTTGGGTGTTTTAGATTGCTCTTTCCTATCAAATATCTTACACAAGATGCATGCCTTTGTTATTTGTTTTCAATAAAATTATAAATGGGAATATAGATCCAATGCATCTAACATTGACTCCCAATTCTAATCCAGTCAAATTTTGGACCAATAATAAGGCATTCTGATAAATTTGAGTAATTTGTGCACAAAGTGTTTAATCATGCTTAAGAGCTAATTGACCCAAATCAAGGCCTAATAAAAAATTTCATGAAAACTTGTTGAATACTTATTCTTGAAAATAAATATTGAATATCTACATCATCAGGTGACCTCATTTCTTGAGAAGACATCTCTAGGCCATAAATGCCACAAATATCAAGATTCATGCCCTCCATGCCTCATCAATGCCTTCCATGATGCCCTCCATGCCTATTAATTGTCCCTTATTTAAATTTAATTATGAAGACAATTATAAACTTAATTATAAAAATTAAATCAAACCTCAACCACACATCTCAATCTTAGGATGGATGGTTCAAGTTGATTTTAAACATTCACAAAAATATATAAATAGAGAGGCCATAAACATCATTTCTAAGCTATTTTGGTCTAATGTTATTATGCTTAAATATATTCAAGGATTTGATAATGAAAATTTATAATGCCAAATTTATTCCAAGCCAAGCCAAGCCACAAGCCAAAGGTGACAAGGAGAGATGGAGGTAGCCAAGCTTTCATTGCCAATGACTTCATGAGCACAAGCCAAGCAAGCCACTACTACAAAGGCATTTGGAGCATCCAAGGAAGATAAAGGAATCATTGTGTTTTCATTCCTTGATTTTTAGTTATGTTTGTATTTTGCTTTTGTTAATTAAGTTCCCCTAGTATCTAGGCCTAGAGATGTTATGTTATTAGTGTATTTATTTCATTTTGTTTTTATTTTGGAACTAACACCATATTAACCATTCTCTCTTGAGTCAAATTCCTAGATCATAATATTAGGTCTAGAAGAAGTAGAGTACAAAATACTTCCAATCATGGATCTATATAAAGTTTGATCAACTTTTGGTGAGTCATCTAGTTTACATAACTTGAATCTTATGATCAATGGAGTACACATTGGATTTAAATCCATCATGTCAAATTTCCTTAGCATATCCTTGATGTATTTATCTTATGAAATGAATATCCCTACATCAAGTTGGTTAATATGCAATATTAAGAAGAAATAAATTTCTCCCAACATTGACATTTAAAACTCAGTCCTCATAGTATCTACAAACTCTCTACTCATATTATCATTGTCAGATCCAAAAACTATGTCATCAATATATACAACCACTATCAATTGATGATTTCCTTCTATCTTAATATACAACTTACTATTAGCTACCCATTTTATAAAACCTTGACTCAAAAGATACTTATCTAACCTATCATACCAAGATATAAGATCTTGTTTAAGACCATAAAGAGCCTTATTCGGTTTACACACAAAATCTTAATTATTTAACATGAAGTATCCTTTAGGTGACTCAATGTATACTTATTCTTCTAAGTTTCCATTCAATAATGTAGATTTTGCATCAATTTGGTATATATTAAAACCTTTAAAACTTGCATATGCCAAGAAGAGTTTAATTCCTTCCATTCTTTCCATAGGAGCAAAAGTCTCATCAAAATCTATTCCTTCAACCTAATCATATCCTTTACACAACAATATAGTTTTATTCCTTCTAAATTATCCTTTCTCATTCATATTGTTTTTGAAAACACATTTGGTACCTATCATATTTTTATCTTTTATCTTAGGAACTAAATCCCATGTTTCATTATTTACTATTTAATCAAGTTCTTCATCCATTGCACCATTTTAAATTTCATATTTACTAGCTTCCATGAATATTTTGGGTTCAATCATGGATAAAAAACCTAAGTCTTTTTGATTATAATTGATCAACATTCTCCTTCTAGTCTGAAAACCTGCAAGAATATTTCTAATAACTTTAGAGATTGGATGATCTTTCTAAATTCTTCTAAATGAAACTTTAGAGTCTTGTCTTTCTTCCTCCTCTTCATCTTCATCATTATTTTGAAAAGATAACTCATCATTGATTGAAATATAATTCTAAATTGATTCACTTACTTGCAATTTTGGCTTCTTGACTCTACTTGTCTCATCTATCCTTGCATTTAAACTTTTAACAATCTTATGAATTCTCTTGTTAAAACACCTATAGGTAGTACTAATAGAAGATTAACCTAAGAAGATGCCATCATTAGACATTGAATCAAATTTTTCAATATTCTCTTCATCTCTTTTGATGAATAACTTGCTCCCAAAAACTTTAAAATGTTTGACATTAGTTACTCTATTCTTCCATAACTCATAAGGAGTCTTATCACCATTTACTCTGATTTGACACCTATTTAAGATGTAAATGAAAGTGTTGGATACCTCTTCCTAATAACCATCTAATAATTTGGCATCTTGAAGCATGGTTATACTCATATTTTGAATAGTCCTATTCTTCCTTTGAACAACACTATTTTTTTGTGGTGTTATAGCAAAGGAATATTGTCTTTTTATCCCTTATTTCTCACAAAAATCATCAAATTCATGAGACCAAAACTCACCTCCTCTATTTGATATTAACCCTTGATCTTTGACCATTTATCATTTTTCACAAGTGGTTTAAATTCCATAAATCTTGAAAAATCTTCTAATTTTTCTTTAATAAAAATATCCAAGTCATCCTAGTAAAATCATCAATGAGAAGCATGAAGTATCTATACCTTGAATACATTGAGTTTTCATAGGTCCACATAGATTAGTGTGGATCAACTCTAATAGATTTATAGTGTATAATTATTTGTATTTTTATCTTATTTTGGTTTGCTTCCCATGAAGGCATGCCTTACAAGAGAATGAGGAATCTTAGAAATCTTGGAAATATGTCTTACAAACCCCTTTGAACTGATCTTTACCATATTATAAAAAATTATAATTTCTATGCCAAATCCATCTTTCTTCAAATTGACTCATGAAGCACTCATCCTTCTTAGATTCATGGAATACATACATGTTGTTATCTATTTTATAAACATTTTCAACTAATCTACTAGATTTTGCCTTTCTTACTTCACATAAATCATCATGAAAAGTTACAACATTTTCTTGATTACACATTTGGCTCATATTTAAAAGATAATGTTTTAATCCTTATACATATAAGACATTCTTAGTCCTATTATGAACATTGTCCAAACTCATAGTACCTTTTCTAACTATGTTAGAAGATTTTTTGTCATCAAATCTCACTGAACCTAGGTTGGTCTTCTTGAGAGAGATAAATTTGATCTTGTCTCCTATCATATGATTTAAGCATCCACTATCTATGAAAAATATTTTATTCCCATATTATTAAGTATGTAAGGCTGATTGAATAAATATTGACTCTTCTTTTAGTGGACCACTTGAATTCTGATTCTTTTCTTCTTAATTCTTAGACTTAGTCTCCTTGAACCATTTGATGGTGTCAATGAATTGTATATCCTTTTTTCAAAAGGCTATTTTGTATTTCTTGGCTATATGACCTTATTGGTTACAATTTAATCACATGATATCCCTTTTTATCTCTAAAAATAAACCATAATCCCTATATCTATGACCAAATTTATTTTAGGAGAAGTAATACCCATTGAAGACATTGTTCATATTTGACCTTCCTTTCTCTTGACCATTACCAATTCATAAATTTTCATTCTTGACCCTTTTGGTAGAATTGAAATCCCCTTTTTCCTTGGATAAGAGCACATCTAAGTAAGTCATGACTTTATTTTCCAATTAATCCATCCTTTGGTTGAGACCTTTATCCATCATGCCCTATAGATTCTTGGCTATTGCTTCTAGATATTTTACTTACTTCTTCACATTATCCATGTTTGCATTAACAGTTAATAAAGCACATACTAGTTTGTCTTGAAGAAAAGACACAACCTCTTTGTCAACCATTGTACCTTAGATCACCTTCAACTGGTTAAACTTGTAAGAAGGATCTACTATGATACCAATTATTAGAGGTATAATCACTAAGAGGGGTTGAATCAATGCTCAAGATATTTCAGACTTTAATTCCAATCCTTTAAAACTTTTAATAAATTACCTTAAGCATTTATAAAATATACAAGTCATTCATAATAATGAATAATAGATAATGAAAGATCACATACAAAATACAAGATCTATGTGGGAAACCCTCTTTGGGAACACAACCCACTCATAAGCCTATAAAAACATATACTAATTGTCTTATAAGGTATTGTGAACATGATACTTTAGTGGAACACCCATTCCATAAGGAGAACCTACCCCTATCTAATTGAGCACCCGTAACAAATAGAATTTTTGTAAGCATCACCTTATAAGGAGGAACCAACCTCATAGATGTTTAGCACCCATAACAACACCTATGAAATGAACATATCTTGATCACTAATTTTATACCAATATGATGCAGATATAATGTATATTATCTCTCTTAAACCTTCCACACTCTTTCTAGCCTTCACACCCTCTCAATACATCTAAAACCACCTTTTGGATCTCTCTACACTTCTCAGCAACAACTCTATTAAAACCTCAACAACATGACCAAATGATAATACACAGAATACACACTCTAATGTTTATTCCATCTACCAAGCACACGCAACCTTCACCTTTCCTTTGCTCACACTTAAAGCATATAAAATAGTTTTTTGAATCAACCTAGATCTCTTAGCTCATCCTTAATCTTCAAATGTACAAGAGAACCATTATGACATCATAAATATGACCTATATGTCATACACACAATCAATAACTATATCTACTCTTCAATCCATCCACTAAGTACCCTTACTCTCCTTCACCTCTCAAATATATACTCTTGCTCCATACTTACAACCCTAGAAATTATAATTCACTATTTATACAGAGTTCATGAATATCAAATTCTTGGTCAACCATTAGACATTAATTAACCCTTAAGTATTTTATCACATGAAGACACATCTCAATACCATCCTCATTGGTTATCCATAGCACCCATGGTTAACCCTTAAGTGACTACACCTTTTAATTAGGCCTTAATAACCCTTATATGTCTCATGGAGACTTATTCACCCCTTTAGAACTTCAAAAAAAAAATTAGAAACATAGGATGACTTGCAAATGCATATTTACACTCCACATGACCTCTTAGACATCTTGAAATGATTAAAATTATCATTACATACCTTTGCATATGTTCAATCTACTCAAACATTAGCCTTATACAAGAACACCATGAATGAACAGACATCTAACTTATAAGCATTTGTTCATACCACATATGAATTGGTAGAGCCTCAAAAATACATAAAAATAATACTTAGGGAGTATAAAACACTCTCAAATACCTAAGTCACCTTGAAACATCTAAATACTATCAGAAAAAACTGGATTATCCTTCTCGAGTTATTTACAAACTATGGTCAAACACAATAAAATTTAGAGCTTAATATCTATAATTATACAAATATTCAAACCTTTTAACCAATTCTTATGGATGTTATTTAGATTGATTTAAAACTTTACCTTTTACATCACCTTCAAATTCATCATATATCAAAAATTATGGAAACATTACAAACTAGTTTTTCCCTTTGTTAATTCAAATGCCAACAGTCACTGTTAAACATCAAACACTTTGACATCATCTCATGTCCTTGCATATTTGACCAAATACACCCCATAAATATCTTTAAGAGTATCCTATTATTTAACTATGCTAAACATCTGTCACTTTGACCTCATCTTGTGCTTCCTGGTAACTTTGAAAAAATACACATCATTGATCTTCTTAGAAGTAGTTTAGTCTTTATCTTTGTTCATTTTTAAACATTAAACATTTATCATCATCTCACTACTTCTTAATAATTTATAACAAACACACTCCATAAATCTCTTCAAGAGTATCCTAGACTTTAAATTGATAAACATCAGACACTTTGACCTAATTGACTCAATATGCATCATTGATCAACATCTGTATGAACACCTAATCACCATTAGATCCTTATCTAATCATGTTCTTTACCTTTCAAAAATTTGGATAAGTATGAAAACCACTAAAATCTTCCTATAAGGCCAAATTTTGACCTTAATAACTTTTTCTATGCTTAATCTTATGTCCTAAAATTTAAACCATATGATCTTCTTTCATAAGGGAATCCATCTATATATCAAGCTACTCTTAGAACCTTCAAGCATGTGAAATATGATGACATAAAAATAATTAATTAGTTATAATTTAACTTATACATTCAATTTATTTAATCTCAAATTAATTTCATGTCATATATCTATGATGTGATTAAACGTGTACCGTTAGATCTCCCTTTACAAATTTGGCTAAATATGGGAAAACATTGCAATCTGCTTGGGAAACCAACATTGCAAATTTATATATTTTTATATACACAACATCACAACCTAAAACTTGGAACATAAAAACATTTGATTAATATTATAACACCCATATGACCAACTCCACATGAATCAACCATACATGGTAATGGTGATGCTGGTAAACTACTTATTCATATTTTTCTACCACTAGACCCAAAATGTCTATATGAAAAATATGAACTACCAGATGAAATCCAATCATGTGCATATGCATTTAAAGGATAGAATACATCTTATGGGACCTATTTCACAACCTAAAATCATAATAATCATCCCTACACATCCCTAACCATTCTAAAATTGAACATCAACCAAACCTACATCAAGCATACTAAAATAAACACACTACACACTTTGTCATTGACACTTAGATTATCAAGATACTTTATCCACTCACCTAGAAAAATCCATGACATCACTAAAAACTATCCAACATAACTTTAGGAAATAGTACCGAACAAATTATTTGACCACAAAAATTAGATGAATAAGTTTTGAACAAAATGTTTGATGAATAATTTATGAATAAAATGTTTGATGAACAAGTTCCAAACAAAATGTTCAATGAACAAGTTCTAAACAAAATATCTGATCAACAAGTTCCAAATAAAATGTTTAATCAAAAAGGTTTGAATAAAATAAATTTTGAAGCATAATTTTTTTGAAAAGTCAAACTTGTGATTAGAAAATTATAAGGTTTGCATGACTTTAAAACCTGTATAAGTAAAAAACTCCCAAAAAACATTAATAAGTTAGTCTAAAATGTAAAACACCATTTTTTATACTTTCAAGTGTTGAGATTAAGTATAAATCCTTAAAAATTCCATAGAACGAAGAAGAAAACTTAAAAAAACATAAGCCAAATCAAAATAAAAAGTGGGTCCCCATTCTCTAAAAAAATTAGGGGTAATTTTAGGTACAATAAATGATAACTTACAGGGGGAATACTCCTAAGTATTTGAGAGCTTAAAACTTTTGTTAGAAATTTAAAATTAGATATGAACCATGCCATAGAAAAAATATTAGAATCAGAGGTATAAGAGAGAATCTCAACTACATCATACAACATACTTGCCTTTATATCCATGGATCTACCCTTTTTATTTTCTTTGGGATTTATTGATCACTCTTTTTAAACACATTGGTTCTTTTTTTATATGAATGAAAGAAAGAGAGATGAAACCACCATTATTTAGTGTAGTTGTAAAACAAATTATTTACTAGAACATACTTATTGGCTACATTCACACTAATGATTATCACCTCAAAACAAATATTAGTATGAAATATGTGCTTGGTCTAATGGAGTGAGAAATTTTTTTAAATTTATATGGAGTATTTGAGAGAAAATTTCACACTCATATTAGAAAAATTCAATTACAACACAACCCTGAATGACTATCATTACATACCCAAATCCTAAAGACCTCAGACAAAAAAGTGTAATAAGATTGTGAACAAACCCCAAAATTGTCAATCCCTTTGCAATCTCCCTTTTCCATATATCAATTTAAGTATAAATAGTGGCCTAGTTGATAGGATGTTAGTTCGGTCATGTCAGGATGAACTAATTAGATCATCATAGGAAGTTAAAAAAAATCTAACCTAGAAAGGATGAAAACTAAACTAAAAGGTAGGAAAAAAATACTACCTCTACCATGCCCTATTCATTACTCAAGGGAAACTTTAGATACAACCACAAAGTAATGTTTCAAAAACTGCCCATTGATTGGATATGTAAGTTCATCACCTTGAAGGTCCCTTAAATGAAATGCATTATTACCTAGGATCTCTAAAAATTGGTATGGTCCAATCCATAGTGGGATGAACATATCATGATTCCCTTTCTTTTCATGGGATTTATCCCATAGAAGCACTAGGTTGGAGATCCTAATTTATTTGAATTTTTCCCTTTTGTTGAACCATATTTTAACTATGTCTTCATGTTTACTAAAATTGTTTAGGGCCTCAAACCTTAAGACTTTCATTTCTATTTTATCCATTAATTGATATTTTGCTTTTTCATTTGGTTCCATATATTCCTACATGAATTGATAGGTTGTCAACTGTATCATGATTAGGAATACTAGTTGTTGTCCATATACTAGTAGATAGGGTGAGGCCTTGAGGGCTTGCTTATATCTTGTTTAGTTTGCCCATAGGGTATACTTAAGTAGATTATGCTAGTCCCTATTCTTATCCCCAACTAATTTCTTAATCACATCTATCATGTTCTTATTTATTTCTTTGGTCAATCCATTTCCCTAAGGATAGTGGTTGGAATATGATCTAATAGTGATATGATTTTCATGAAACCATTTAGTTGATTAGAATTCTAGCCCATTATCACAAACTAGAGAGATGGGAGTGTCAAATCTAGTTGTGATGTGTTCTTCTAACAAGTGAATCACATCTTGTGCTCTAAAATTCTTGGTGGTCACTACCTAAGTCCATCAGGTATAGTAATATGTGTAAATGAATACAAAATTATGACCTACTAAAGATTTTGGGTTAAATAAGCTAATGAAATCTAACTCCCACTAGGTAAATGACCTTCCTTCAATAATAGGTTATAAGAGCATTATTGTATGTACTTCTCTTTTTTCTAAAACTTGGCATTCATGACATGTCTTTATATGGGCATGGGTGTCTTTGAATACTATTGGCCAATAATAGCCCAATATTAGTATTTTTTAAGCTATGGTATTCCTAGATGGATGACCACTACATATCTTTTAGTGTATGTTTTTCATAATCTCTTAAGCCTCTTCCATTGATACACAACTAAGGTGGATGCCTTCATAATTTATCCTATAAAGAACTCCTTTTCTAATCATAGAGTGAGTAATTTTAATCCTCAAATCTCTCCTTAATTATTAAATAAGTTTTGGGGGATAATTACCAATAAGCAAATATTGAATTATGTCATTATACCATTCCCCTCTAGACACTTGGACCTCATAAACCTCTTCAATAGTAATGCATGGGTCAGGCTCAGTCATGAGTTAGATGATACCTTGACCTTAGATTATTTTGGTAGGCTTGATTTATATATAAAATTCATGAAAATTTTCCATTTAATTGCCTCTACATTCTCCCAATTCAGTCTATGTCGAGGTAAGCTTGATATTAGGATCAGGTACGATAGTGATAGTCTTATTTCTCAGTATGTAGTGATGGAATTTATTCACCACTTTCACAATATTGAAGATTTACTTATTGATCATGGAATACCTAAGTTATACATCTTTCAAATTCATGCTCATGAACACAATGGGATGTTCAGTCTCATCTCTCTTTTGCATTGGGACAACAACAATTTTATGTTTTGAATCAAATGAATATACATAGAAGTCCTTTGTGAAATCTAGATTAATTAGTAATAGGGCCTAAGATATAACATATTTAATGTATTGAAAATACTTTTAGGCCTCAGATGTCCATTGCACTTTAGCATCCTATTTGAGCATTGAATTCAGGGGTCTCACAATTTTTGCAAATCCTGAGATGAACTTTATTACAAAAAATATTTTCCCAAAGAAAGACTTGAGATCCTTATTATTTTTTGGAAGTATAATCTTTTAAATCCCTTGGATTTTATCTGGATCAATGGTTATCCCTTCTTTAGTAATGATATGTCATAAAATCTTTCCCTCAGTAACACCAAACATGATCTTCTTTGGGTTCAATGAGATGCCAAACCTTCAACATCTTTCAAAGATTGACTATAAATGGCCTACATGATCATTCATGCTTTTAGAGAAAATAGTGAGGTCATCCATATAGATGATTATACAATTACCTATCAATCCTTGAAATGTGTGATCCATTTCTCGTTAAAAGGTGGCTCCTATGTTAATTAGGCCAAAAGGCATCCTCTTATATGCATATGTACCCCACTTTGTATCAAATAAAATTTTAATTCTATCTTCTAACTCTATTAACACCTGGTTATAACCTAAAAATCCAACCAATAAGGGCATCATTTTAGATCCAATGACTATCTAAATAACCTCATCTAGAGAGGGTAGTGGATAGTTGTCCTCCTTAGAATCTTTGTTTAAGTTTTTGAAATCAACACATAGTCTAATTTCTCTATTCTTATTTTTTTTTGGGACTAAATTGGCCACCTAAGTATAATGCATAATTTGGAAGACTATCCTTGCACTCAACAAATTTTCTTCATCTCTTTGAATGAGAGGTTCCAAGATAGGGTTTAGTGGTCTCTATCATTGTCTGAATGGTTGTGGTCTAGTTTTAGTGGAATTATATGGGTGATGACCTTTGGGTCATAAACCTTCAAGTCCTCATACATCCATGGAATCATGTATTTATATCAGTTGAGTAAATATTTCACTTGTTTCATTTCTTATAGAGTGAAACTAAGGCTAATGTTAATGTAGCATGGGATACTCTCATCCCCAAATTCTCTTTTTTAAAGTCAAACTCACTAACCTTGGGTTGCCTTTGCTATTGAGCTTGTGGATTTCAATCAAATATTGTTTCTAAAGAAACCATTCTAAGTGAGACAAATTTATTTGATCTAGATGACACCTTCCTCACCTGACTCCTCTTGGTAGAGATAACTAACTTATTTATCATCAATGATTTGATATTAAAATTATCTTGAGTTGGTTAGAAATCAAATGATCTATTAGTCATCATTAAAGACTTGGAAATTCTATACATTATTAGGAATATAAGGATAAGGTACTAGCTCAATGGAGAATCTTTGTACCTTGGATTCTTGGAGAGGATCCAAATTAGAAACTGAAGAATTTAGTGAATCGATAGCTTGGTTTTGTTCTCTGAGAATAACCACTATATTGAAAGCCTCAAAGGATTTAATCAAACACCATGATATATGTTTATATATATTTAGATATGATAGATTACATAGGTATTTGTTTTTAACCTAATTAATTACTAGCTCTAAATCCTTGTATACCAATAAGTACTTGACATTTCTTTTGAGGGAAAAGTTCAATCTTAAATTCAAAGCTTCATATTTGACTCTATTAATGATACAAGGGAACTATAATCTATATGCTACCAATTACTTCTTTCCTTGTGGATTAATTAATTCAATTCCTATTCCTGATCCATGTTTGGATCTAACACCATCAAAGTGGAGAGTTCATAGCTAGGTAGGGCCTTGAGATTCTAGTTCTTATATTTCATTTCATGTGGTGAAAGTATAAATTTTAAGACCAGGGGATTCATAACTCACCTCTTCATTCTTAACATTATACTTTGTAATAGGATACTTCATTTTTGGTTCTCGATCAATCTAGATCTTGTTTTTAAAACCTCTTTATGGTAGCTAAATGTGAGATAAATCTACTGAGAGGTATCCGTTGAGTGTCTTAGACCAGTCCCTACTCAACAAAAGTCTATACCCTTTAGGCATGTGTATTTTAAGGATGTTGATAATAATTTTTACTTATGGCTTGGACGCTACCTAAATACACACATTAGTCAACTCTCCAATCACCAATACTACTATTTTATATAGCTATAAGACTGTTCTCTTTCATGGGCTTGGATTTAGGCCAAGATTTTGACAAATAAAAGTAGGCATCATAGTGGCTAAAGCTCCATAATTGACTAAGTAATTGTGAATATTTTTTCTAAACACCCTAATGGTCAACAAAAAAGGTGGAATCTCTAGATTTATTTTATATATGATGTTGGTGTCAAAGGCCTTTGTTTTCTCTATAGAAAATTTTATCTTTTCCATAAAGGCCTTTCCTATGATAGAATTCCATAGGAGTTCTTGATGTTTAATAATCTAGGCCAATTCATGAAGGGTGATGTCCTTTATTTTCTTCATGTCCTTGACAATGTTATACCCCCCTCTACTCTGTTCCTCCTTATTCTGAGGGTAATTATTTCCTTTCAAGGGAGGTTTATTATTATCAACTTTCATATTTGGTGGAATGGTTTTACTATTTGGAGGAGTAGATATTATGAAATGATACCTATTCCTCAAGTTTTAACCACCTTTCTTATATTTTTGGATGGTATGGATCTCATTAATGTTATCCTCAGGTATGTTGTCATCTTCACTTGGGAAAGGAAACTCATGGGTCTCAAGAAACATGGTGCTGCTTGAAGAGATAGAGTCATGGTGGAATTTTTATGGGTTATGCATCAAATATTTTCTCCCCACCTCTCTTTGAAAGATCTCAAAAGTTGCACAAAATTCAACACAATCAAGTTCACCATGTTGAGACGTGTTATGGATTTTGCACCAGTTGGTTAAGGTTATCTCTATTATATTGATTTCTAGAGGCTTGTTGGACTACTCTTTATTATTTTTAGGCCTATTAAAGGGTCTATTATACCTTTGTAACCTATAATTCTGATTATTATTTAGGACATTAGCATTTCATATCTTTATTTGCATTGCAAAAAAATCATTGTTTAATTTATAGACCATTTTTTGCATAACATCCATCTCTATTTTAGTAAATTTTATGTCCTAAATAATTATAGTAGGGGATGTAAATTAATGTTGGTTTTGTTGGTAATCATTTCCATGTGCATGGTTGTTTAAAAAAATATAATTTGGAAGTAACATCTACATTAGAGGAGGCAATGTGTATAACTAATACTGATTAAATTTGGGCAAATTTTGTTTCACACGTGGAATTGGATTCAAAGCTAGGAGACCATTATTGATACTAGGTGTGCCAGGCACCTTTGGATTAAATTATCTATCAATGTTGATGGCCTCTTCATAGGCTAATGCCAAAGTGTTGACAACAACAATGCTTCATAATAAAATTATAGTGTTGCCCTTCATAAGTCATTAGGCTCCCTCTTCATGCTAGTAAAGTGCTAGTATATCAAACTAGGGATGGTGACTTGCCCAAACTATGCAAGAAAAGTAGTTTGACACTCATTCTAGGAAGTAATGGAATTATCTTGTAGATTAATCAATCAATCTCAACATCCTATAATGTGAAAGGAAAAATTTTGCATGTATATTCATTAGTGACATTCATCAATCTCAATGTACGTTTGAAAGACTTGATGTGTTCTTCTATCATTCTTCCTCTTGAAGGAGGGAAGGACAATAGATACTTCTCTATATTCCTCAGTAGGTCATGCACATACCATAGGATGGTGATAGCAGATCCAACCAACCAGGGTGGTTGAGCCATAGGATTATTGATAGGGGAGTGTTCCTTATTAGAGAAGGTGTTTTGGCTTGGGGTATGATAAGGGCAATTATTACAAATATATTCCTTCTATTATTTGAAAAAGGTTAGACTAGAAGACTATCTTAAACTCTATATCTAGTCACTCTCTTGGATATCTTTAGTGAAAATCAACATAGGGATTAACCTCTTTTATCAAAAAGAATTTGGCCCTTCTTCTAGAACCAAAAATAATGTTGATGAATTTTTTATTCACACCAAATTGTAATGAGGTAATATTTAACATTTTAGATCAAAATTGAGGTAAACTCCACTCTAAGGCATGATTTGTAATTATACATTTAAACAACCAAGTGGTGGAATAGTAGGCAGAGCATGTAGGTTGTTAACGAAGACTATGTATGGATGAATGATATCTAAAATAAAGTTAAAACTAGGTGAGTTGGTGGATGGGTGGATACTAATTTAAAGTGGACATATCTTAGAAATAAACTCCAAAAGAGGGAAGGGAAGAGCAAAAATGAGAGCTCTATGAATTCAAGAATTACCTTTAGGTTAGATTCATCATGCATAATTGTTTTAAAAACTGATGTTTTCTACTAGCATATACCATGCACACACATACAAACATAATCAAGTAGTCTAAGAATAAATAATATAGGAAAATCAAATATCTTAGTCAAAGATTGATCCTTTTGGGGCAGCTTTTGCACACCTATAATCAAAAGATTATAACTCAGATCAGGGAGGTATCTAAGGTAGATACTATACTCACATAGAAGACTATATCAAATAAAACATCTCTACACACTTAGAAAGACAAGACAATCAACCTAGTTGCATATAATTAATAATAATTACTAGTTCTTCAATAGCCATTACACATCTAAAATTAGCATAATCAATTATAACAAAAGGAATTATTTGTAGCTATTGCACACTTAGAATTAATGAATCAAAAAACCAAAAAGATAAAACTTAAATACACATGATTTGGAAAGAAAAGGCACCAACACCATTTCATGACAATTAAAATTTAAGTATTTCTTATCTTAATTTTTCCAACCCTTGAAAATGAGGGTTCTAGATGTATATATAGACTTGGGGATGGGTCACCTCATACTACAAGTGCATACAAAATTATAATTATATTATTTACTTAAAACCTTAGTTGTAATTCTAGATTCAAAAGTGGATGTATGCATATTCATAGTTAACTTATAATTATCAAGATAAATTTAACATGTACAATGTGATACAACATGTGCATGCTTACGAATAATTTAGGAAAATTTCATATTCAAGTTCTAACATAAGAAAACTATGAGTAAAAAATTAATGCCTTTGAACTAAGGCTAGATGGGCATTTACATGATGCTACTGATTTCTGGATGCATTGTAGTAAACACTAGTGCTAAACTAGAAGTTGCAGTAACATCCTTCTTCTTCACTTCTAAATCAAGATAACAATTATGTCCTACATCATGTTGTTATATAATAGTGTCCATGTTGAGTAATGGGGATCTATTCACCTTATTTACCTACTTGAGGAGCTTGGCATGCTCTACCTTTATGTTCTAGAAGTTTATCTTAAAAATTTCTACTTTCATCACCTTATACCTAGCAAAACTTAGCTTGACCTCAATTTATTATAGTGATAATCCCTAAAGGATCTATTTAAAATTCTAGGATGCTTGTTGAATGAGTTGATAAAAATTTATCCTACCAATAAATTTATTGATAGAGTCTCTTTCCTTAGATATCTTTAATTCCTATAAGATTTTTAAGATGATAGCTTCATGTTCCTAATACTTTAAAGATGATAGCTTCATGTTCCTAATACTTTAGCATTATTGCCCTAGCTAGTGTGATCCACTCTCTATCCTCCTGGGTTATAATTACCACCAAGTTGAGGGTATTTGAAACCTAAAATGGTTTCATTAAATCAAGATGGATATAAGCCTTATTGGTAGTATAAATAATAATTAACTTAATTTTATTCTTATCCTACTTAAAAGAATTAAAAATTTATGAGTCTTAGTTATATGATGATTCAATTCTTACCTCATTACATCAATTTCTTCTAGAACATTTTATAGCTTTGATGCATCCTTCTGAGCCTCGATCTCAATTTCCTAAGGAATGTGGACCATTTACTACTACTTATTTAGTTGTTCTAACTCTTTCTCAAGCTATTGCCTAGCCATTTAGTCCCATCATGCAATGCCATCAAAGTATCCTTATGAGTTTTAGTAAGAAACTTAAAGTACTTTATATATGGGGACTGTCCCAACTTCTTATTCCTTCTTTTAGATAAGGTAAAGAATTCTTGTCTTTATTCAAAAATGATTTCCCTTCCAGCTTTGTCTTCCACTTTCCTATTGTTAACCCTTTGTACACTTTCTCAAGGTTTATTAAACATGGAGCTTATTGAAGGCAACTTTGTGATTTTCAATTTTGGCTTTTGAGAAGCCTTTGATCTGAGATCAATTGCCCATGGAGGGATGACTATTTGTGTTAAATTTATTGGTTATGTGTCCTCATATGTAATCTCAACCAATTGATCTTTTGATGTTTATTCTAAAGATCCTTTGGGTATTGAGTCATGAAGGGAGGGTTATATGATTTTAGACCAATCCACACCTCCATATTAGGGTAGTGGGTGGAATGTTATTTTCCCATTTTATCCTTCCCTAAAGATATTATAGTAGCATATTAGAAAGAGATAGTGGAAGGGATTGGCAAGTTTATTTGAGTGGATGATACATGAAATTGGGAGCTTGCCAAAGCCCCTTCAACCTTTCTAGAAGCCTTCATTTTGGTTTTATGTTGGATTGAGGTAGTCTTAGAGGGAATTTAGATAGTGGTGGAAACAATATATGTGGTTGTAAATACTAGGTAAATATAAACAATAGGGGTAAAGGAAACATTCTCTATTTTTGGAATGACCAAAGGTGTTTGTGCCATAGCTCTGAGAGGAACTAAATCAAATGAACCCACTAAGGAAAGGGGAATAAAAGAGGAAATTTTGGAAGAAGGGACTGAAGGCTAAGTTTCCTTACCTAATTGGCCATCATTCATAGGTGATTTCCCTTTGTCATCCATGAGGCTGAAGGCCTTTACTCTTTGTAATTCCTCTTCTTCATCAATTTCTTACTATGCTAGAGTTTTTTTACTAAATTAAAGATGTGCCTAATGGTGATTCAATAGTAATTGTCCCCCAAGAGGAGATGAGCCCTTGGCTTCCTCTTATATAAGATTGTATCTTTTTTAGCTAGGATGGAGGCTTATTAAATTGGGATAGTAGTAACCTCTTACATAGGCATTATAGTTGGGTGATCTTAGCTTTATGAATTAAAGGATTCCAAGAAAATTGGATCCTCTTGATCTCCTTGATGCTCAATTTTAGTCACACTAGGCTCTATCTTAATGACATTCAATACTTGGGGAGATTCTTAAGAAGGCTTTCCTTGTTCCTTTATTTGTTGTGGGGGTCTATTGACTTAAAAGACTGAAGCAGTCCATCCTCTAGGGGTGAGAGCCTTGTGTGTATCTCTTGAACTAAAATTAAAGGTTATCCTTAAATTATCTTTCAATATTCCTCCCTAAACCCTTATATTTTTTCCCTTTCCATGAATTGGGCATCATCTTTTGAATTTAAGAACAAGAAATCATGTTCATAAAGAACATGATGGTATGGAATAGCAAAGCCTTGGATATGTTTCTAAATTTGACCATGAGGGTCCCAATTTCTATGAGTTAGGGTAGCCAACAAATAATACTTATTTTTATTGAAACCCTCCCCAAAATATTTTCATGTTATGTAGCACATTTATCCTATTACCATATGGGATCCATAGAATGTGCTTTTCTTCTTCTTTATCAGAACTTCTTCTACACTCCACCAAAGCTAGAATGTAATCTATTATTCTACAAGATTATCAGACACATACTTAAGGAGGCATAAGGGGTTGACCTTATTAATAGTGGCCATAATCATCGTATAATCTAAGTATAGCCAATAATCACCTTGAGGTGCTAATGTATTTGCTATGTTCTTAGATATCTTGGGTAGTAGGGACTCATGGATAACTTGCCATACCTGAGGATATAGTCCTCTATAATCTGGGTAATATGTTTGGTGTATGCATATATGTGCATGAATGAATAATAATTATATATTTGATCATTTATGTAATCCAAATATGGGCTCCAAAATAACCCATAATACTTATATATAGTTCCCATTAATTTGTTGATGAGGTATGACATCACATAGAAATGGCCTACTAAATTAGGACCTTTGCCTTTATGTAGAATTTGATCCCTTAACCTAATATTTATAATATCCCTTAGGTAAAAATTCATGTTAGAGGTCATTAACATTTTTATAAGTAGCACCTAATCTAGGTAGAGAAAATAGATGCTTGGGAGGTCGTATATCCTATTTAAAAAGGCCATCTTGATAAGAACCCCCATTTTGAATTTACTGATAGGCATGAGTTATTTTACCTTTAGGAAAATAGACTCCCCAAGAAGAATCCATCTACTTAGAGTTTTGTCAATCAAATTATTCTTATTCCATACTACCACCCTCTACATGTCGAATATAGCCTCTAGAATTGAAAAGTATAAATACCTTTGGAAATCATTCCCTGATAAACATGCCATGACTATATTGTGATCAATGTGATGTAATTAGATGTCATATATCACCTTGCCATCAAAAAATAAGTCTCATAGTAGGTTAATACATGGCAAAATCTCATGCTTGGTTGCTACCAAGTGCAATCCTTATCTTTTGAGAGAGAGTAGGTCTATCACCAATTAAATCTACATTGGTGATAGATCTTATCTATGGGAAAAGGCATCAACATCATTAATGACATCACATAGGTTAAAATACTTGGTAAACCTATCATTGAAAATTATAGAGTCAAACATAGTGTCTATATACTTAGTCAAATTTTTAGTGGAAAATTGAGATGGTGTCATTACTCCACTGAATACCCAAGATGATGAATCCATTACCTCCCAATTGGTTTGATCAAATTTAGTTTCCTACAATTTGAAAAATTATTTCTACTAGTTATTTCTTTAGAGTTAATGCATGAGTGGTTATGGTTGTAGACACCTAAAACTAGCCACTGATAACCTCCAACCAGTGTTTTGATCAATTTCCACTTAAAATGTGTAATTTGGTTTAAAAACACTAAAACATGATAAATGATGTGAAACTGACATATTCAAGTGCCAATTTTATCTAGGTTATTCCTAAATGGGGCAATGTAATTTATGGGTCAGCTAACTTTGATAAGTCCATTTTGAGTTAAAAGCTAATTTTGCACTTGGGTAATCTGGATTGCTCTTCCCTATCAAATATTCTTCACAAGATGCATGCCTTTTTTTATTTATTATTGGCAACATCCTAAATGGGAATACACGTTTGATGTGGACTTGCAATTCCAATCCAGTTAAATTTAGGACTAATAACAAGGCATCTTGATCAATTTGGGTAATTTGTGCACAATGTGTTTAATCATGCTTAAGAGCTAATTAACCTAAATCAAGGCCTAATAAAAAATTCCATGGAAACTTGTTGAATACTTATTTTTGGAAATAAATATTGAATATATACATCATCAAGTGACCTCATTTCTTGGGAAGACATCCCTAAGACATAAATGCCACAAATATTAGGATTCATGCCCTCCATGCCTCATTAATGCCTTCTATGATGCCCTCCATGCCTCTTAATTACCCCTTGTTCTAATGCCATGATGAGGATAATTACAAACTTAATTCAAAAAAGTTAATTAATCCTCAACCACACATCTCAATCTTGAGATGGATGGTTGAGGTTGATTCTAATCAAATCCAAAAATCTATAAATAGGAGGCCTCACAACATCATTTCAAAGTTTTCTTGATGCAAAGTTATAATGCCAAATTGGCTCCAAAAGATTCAATAAATTTGATCAAAATTTGGGTTTTAAAAAAGGTTTTAAGTTATATTTTCAATGGTGTTACACTATAGAGCTCATTGAGATATTTTTGGCACTTTTCACGGCTCACAAAACGGAGTCTGGATGCTCAAGATATGGTCATTTAAAGATTTCTCAAAAAATGTCACTTGTGACATTTGGCACGTGTTTCGAGAATGTATCGACATTTAGACCTATTAGAGGTTGACACATGGCACTATTAAAATTCCAAGTGGACTAATAGACATTTGACATGTGGAAAAATAATCAAGGGCAAAAAAATTGGTTCAATGACATGTCATGTCATCATAAGCTCTTTGACCAAGCTGGCGAGTAAGGTGGCAAGTTTGGAGGAAGGACCAAGTCCAATGGCACATGTTGACCAATGTGCATGTTAACTAAGCACCTTAAGCCCACCAAAGGGGGTGTTGACACATTCCAAGGAGGCACTTACCTATTTTAAGCCTAGACTCATTCAAAAATCCATGCATGTGGGACAAAACTTAAGTCTAACCACCTAAAATGGAGGGAAAGAAGAAGTCAAAGTGTTCAAACTACATGCTTGGCACCTAGGGAGGAGAGCCTGAGTGTGCCCAACAAGGAGAGGCCGATTCATACTTAGTCAAGGTGCATAGAAAGGTGGGAGGTGGTTTGAACCCCCTAACTTGCCACCCAAAATTGAATAGCCTTGACCGCTTGTGCTCCAGGGTTGCAATTGAGTATAAAGGCATGAATTTGTATTTGAATAGAGGAAGTTTTGGACTATGTTTTTTATTTTAAGAGGTTAATACTTTATAAAAGCTTTGGGAAATCTTATGTAATGGATTTTTATCTATTTTTTGGCCATAATACTCAGTATTAATACTCTTTTTATCCAATTTGTATATTGGAAGAGTATTTTTAAGCCCATAGAGGAGATTTTTAGGACGTTTGAAGCAACTTTGCAAGTGTGAAGACTCATGAAATTCAAAGATGCCGGGCTTGATTATCAGTCATGGTGAAGGTGAATTTTTGCATTGAGAGATCAACTTGCAGGAAAGTTGTTTATTGTTTCCAGGTTTTTGAAATGCCCTTAATGGAAACGATCCACTCCTTTGGAGAACTCAGAGATGTAGGCATCATTTGTTGAGCTAAACTCTGTTATCACATTTAAAGTTTTTGGTAATTGTCATTTGTGTGCATGATTTTGATTCAGTTTGCTAAGTTTCTTTTAATTAGTAAATGAACTCATGCAAGTAATTCAAAATTTGACAATTATAACACAACGTTATTTAAAAAACCATTTCAACAATTGAGAACATTTTATGCCAAAACATTTTGCAAATTCTTTTGAGTTTTTTGAGAATTTTTAAGTTTTGAGAAATTTAGTATGCATATTTAAAACTTCACTTTGAGTTAATTTAGTGTCGTTTATGGATCAAGTTGGTATCAGAGCAGTTAGAAAGTTGGGTTAGCTTTTGATTGAGTTTTGACAGTTGCTTTCAATTATTGGTTTTCAATATCACTTGATTAGATTGTAGTGTGCAGTTGTGGAATCAGTGTGTTTGTAGGAAACCATGGGCAAGTTGTCACATAAATCCAAGATTGAAGAGCTTGAAAGCATCAATAGCTAGATTCAGGATGAGAATGCATTCTTGAGATGCGAGCTCTACTCCCTTGAAGAGAAAATTGCAGGTTTGAAATCGGAGCTTGAATCCAAGGATGAGCTCTTGATTAGATTACAATGTGGTGAGTTTGAAAAGTTAAAGCCTTCAACTTTAGATGTAGAGACTATGACTGAGTGTAATGTAAGTTTTTCACCACAGGAATCTTCATCTTCTTCTACCATTTTAGATTTAGATTCTAGTAATATTGTTTTTGTTGATTTTGAAAGATACACTAAGGGCATAAGATCTAAATTATTGTTTAAAATGGGTTAAAATGGAGGAGGACTTGGTAAAGATAGCCAAGGTATAACTAACCCAATTCAGGTTGAGCATAGACCTCTTCATGCAAGTTTGGGTTATACTAGTGTACAGGTGGATGATGGAGAAGTTTCTTCCATGGCTAAAAGAAGACGAGCTTCCAATAGCGAAGGTTCTAGGCCATTAGTTCAAAGGTGTAAAGGTAAAAGAGGTATTGAGATTCTACCTCCTGATTCTTACACTAAATCTTCTGATTCAATTGATACTTTTAACAAGTTTGGATATAATGTACATAAGATAATGCAATCATTTCCATGCACTTTTTGTGGGATGAATAACCATAGTGCTAAGACTTGTTAGAAATGAAATGCTTTGTTGAAGCAGATTGCATGTTTGAAAGACCATTCTCATGTTAAGTTGGGAATTGGAAAAAGGGGACCCTCACCTAAGAAGGATGTTTGTACTTATTGTAAAGTGAGTAGACATATGATTGATAGATGTTTTAAGCTTCATGCATCTTCACATTCAAGTAATGTTAGAACGAAGATGATTTACAAACCTCTCATTAAGGTTAATGAAGCTAATTCAATCCATAATGCAGTTGATAATACAACCCAGGATAAGGTAAAACCTACAAGTGAAAATCCATTTAAGAGGTTAAGTCAACAATATGCAATTGATAAGGAATCCACTAAGACAATCAATTTCACTAGGAAGAAAGAAATGGTTAAGTGGATTATCACTACATTATTTTTGCAAAGCATGGTTAAAAATTCACCTAAGGGAATGAACAAGCTTTGATAGATGTAAATTAGAGTTGATGGGAACACTTCAAGATAGGTTTACCATATGAAGTTTTTTAATTCTCACTTTTTGATAACTCTAAGTTTTTGAATCTCCTATTTATGCTGTGTGAGTTGTCTAGAGGACTTGAACTCATTTGATCAGTTGGAGATAATAGCAGAGTGCATGTTGTAGGTTGAGTTGATTCCTTACAACACTTATTAGACTGTTATTTTTTAGAATGTATCTATTTTTGGCACATGGATGTATAGATGCATTGATAAGACCCTATGGGCATGTTTAAATGTTAGGCATCATACACTTTTGGTTGTTTGCATTTGCTTAGCATATAAGTCCCATACTAGGGCATTTTATTACAACATTTTCAAAACATTTATTATATGTTGTTGGGATTATAAACTTGTCTTGTAGTTACATTGGGAGTTGTTTTAATTTTTAGCAATTCATCGCTTTACAGGATGTGACATTTGGGCAGGCAATTTTGGTATGTTGTAATCACTTTGGCAGTTGAAAATTCACTTACTCATGCCGTTGGATTAGGAATTTTTATAGTTTGATTGTGAATCATTTTAATGCAATTGTTTATACCTCTTGCTATGATTGGGTTTTATTTTTATTGATGCAGTAGACCAGTTATAAGATTTTAAGGTATATTGGACTTTTGGAGACCAAAAGCCTTCCATTAGGGAGGTGTGATCAGAAATTGGGTTCTAAAAAAGGTTTCAAGTTAGAGTTTCAGTGGTGGTACACTATAGATCTCATCAAGATATTTTTGGCACTTTTTGTGGTTTACAAAATGGAGTCCAAATGCTCAAGATATGATCATTTGAAGATTTCTCAAAAAATGTCACTTGCAAGAAAAAAAATTAGATGCAAAAAAATTGGCTTAGGTGTTTTTTATTCACATGTCATTTGATATTTTCAAAGTCCAAGGCACCAAAAAGGAGGGAAAGAAGAATTCAAAGCATTTAAACTGCATGCTTGGTGCCTAGGGAGGAGAACTTGAGTGCACCCAACAAGGAGAGGCTGATTCATACTCAGTCAAGGCACCTAAAAAGGTGGGAGGTGGTTTGAACTCCTGACCTACCACCCAAAATTGAATAGCCTTAACCGCTTATGCTACAGGGTTGCAACTGAGTATAAAGGCACAAATTTGTATTTGAATAGAGGAAGTTCTGGACTATGTTTTTTATTTTAAGAGGCTGAGACTTTGTAAAAGCTTTGGGAAAGCTTATGTAATGGATTTTTATCCATTTTTTGACCATAATACTCAGTCTTAATACTATTTTTATCCAATTTGCATATTAGAAGAGTATTTTTAAGCCCATAGAGGAGATTTTTAGGACTTTTGAAGCAACTTTGCAGGGGTGAAGACTCACAAAATTTGAAGGTTCCAGGCTTGATTATTAGTCACGGTGAAGGTGAATTTTTGCATTGAGAGATCAACTTGTAGGAAAGTTGTTTATTGTTTCCATGTTTTTGAAATGCCCTTAATGGAAATGGTCCACTCCTTTGGAGAAACCGGATATGTAGGCATCATTTATTGAGCCAAACTCCGTTATCATGTTTCGAGTTTTTGGTAATTGTCATTTTTGTGCATGATTTTGATTTAGTTTGCTAAGTTGATTTTAATTAGTAAATTAACTCATGCAAGTAATTCAAATTTTGATAATTATAACACAACGTTATTAAAAAAAACTTGTTCAACAACCGAGAACATTTTATGCCAAAACATTTTGAAAATTCTTTTGAGTTTTTTGAGAATTTGTTAAGTTTTGAGAAATTCAGTATTCATATTTAAAACTTCACCTTGAGTGGACTCAGTGTAGTTTATGGATCAAAATTAGTGTTACCATGCCAAATTTATTCCAAGCCAAGCCAAGCCACAAGACAAAGGTACCAAGGAGAGATGGAGGTAGCCAAGCTTCCATTACCAAGGACTTCATGAGCATAAGCTAAGCAAGCCACTACTACAAAGGCATTTGGAGCATCCAAGGAAGGTGACAAAACTCTTGTATTTTATCCTTTGCTTTTTAGTTTTGTTTATAATTTTATTTTGTTAACTAAGCTCTCCCTAGTGTCTAAGCCTAGAGATGTTCTATTGTTAGTGTGTTTATTTCACTTTGTTTTAATTTTGGAACTAACACCATAATAACCATCCTCTCTTGACTCAAATTCCTAGATCACATAATGGCATGCCTGGTAGGACTAGACACATCCTACACATGAAGGAGATCATTTTGCAACTCTAAAATATTTATTTGAGCCTTTAAAAATCTTGTAAATTAATTTTCTAACTTTATTTTTCTATTTTTGGTTGCCACAATTTTTACACAATAACTGACATCAACAAGAAATACCGAGATTGGTTACTAACTTAACCATTGTCAATTAGCAGAATTGACATCAGCTAGATCTTGGTTAGCCAATAACCGAAATTAGTGGTATTTCCAAAAGCATAGAACTGAGTGCTAATTTTTCAAAGTTCATTATTTCAAGCTAAAAATAACTTCAAAGCTAAAGGATATGCTAAAAATTTTGTTGTAGGACTAGGCTTGATATTTGTTCAAAACATGTTTAAATCACCTTTGCAGGCTTAAAAATCAATTAGAAAACTTGTTTTTGGTGTTTAAAACAAATAATTTAGGTGTTTTTGGCAAATGATTTTCAAAGTTTTCAACTAAGACCAAGGGGTCAAATGAACACCACCAAACTTTTCATTTGGGTCTAAAATTGAACACACTTGTCAATTCTTGTTTGCAATAGTTGTTTAATCAAGATTTTGTTTAGAAAAAAGAGGAATATTATGTGTATGCTCTTCCATTTGTCCCTTATAGGGAACCCTTGGAATCAAAAGTGCCATTCTTATTGCACGTAGCCTAGTCCCAAGCTTAGAAAGAATGTTGTCTAAAGCACTTCCCAAAAACTCATCAAAGTTTGGGTGATCTTGAAAATGACCCTAAAGTATTTCTATTTCATGTTTTCTTTATTTTTATGCATCTTGGATTGCGAGGGGCATTCCATTACCTCCCATGAGTTATTTAGGGAAGCTTTGACCTAATTTATCATCTCCTAGCATTGACTTCATTTGGATCCGTTAGAGTTGTATACAGGGTGTATCTGCATTTGGACATCACACGATACTGAGTGAATAGTAGGATGTAGTGGTTGTAAAAAGGATTAGATAGTTTTATAACTAGCCAATGCCATGATCACCTAATTTCCATGCTTGTCTTTTACATTATTTGACATGAAAATCTTTATGCAATTGATTCCCCTAGAGACATTTGAAGCTTGATAGTTTAGTCAACCCCACTTTTTCATACCCTTGATAGGATTTAGATGATTATACTTGGTATATTTTTGGATCATTTTCTCATTTGGTATGCTTTGCGACTAAAACTTATTTTTTTGTTCATAAAGCCATGTCAAAACCAATTTTTATATATGTCACTCTTTTTTCTAAAGAGGCATTATGTTGGCTATTTTACACCACACTTGTGCCTTGAAATTTTTGATGAACTTATTTGTGTGTGTGTAATTTGAGTTGTAGAGGGTAGTGTTATGCTACCCAAATCATGTCAAACCATTTTTGCCTTTTGATTCTTTTGCAAACATAAAATTGACTACATAATTCAAGCATGTTTATGCCATTAGGCTACTCAGTTTATTTAAAGACTAGTTTACCTTGTGACAAAAACCATTTGTTTCAAACCATGTCATGCATACTATTTGGACTATTGTCTTGTGTTGTCATGTTGTCCAATCTTGTCTATCTTGTTTGGTCAAAACCTGGTTTCATCATTAAGTTTTCAATTAGCCTTGTCAAGTTTGGATTCAAACATTTATTGATTTCTATTTAGGCCTTAATTCATGGGGATAACACATAGATCTTTTTCTTTTAGGTTGTATAAGTTTGATTAATTGATTACCCAAAATTAAAAACCATTGATGGTTTATTTGTTTAATGTATATCCTCATCATTATTTATGCTTTTATTTGGGAGAACATAGCTTTTTTTAAAGAGCCTTTTATCTTATGCCTTATACCAATTGATCATGTTTATGTTTGATTCCATGTGTCGGGTCTATGTTAAAGTTATTTCCAAACTTGTTATATTAAATCAAATCACATCATACTTTATTTCAAGTCTAGATTTTGATGCCATTTGGCCAAAATTCCTAGCACATGCCTATTTGTTTGAGCCTAGATTTTGACTCTGTGTTTAGACAAAAGACCTAACAACTCAACTTTTCCCTTTCTTAGTTTAGACATTGCTTGAAACACTTTCACCTAGACCTTTGACATGCCAATTTTTATTTAGATGCTTGACCTTTTGTGCATATGACATTTAACATTAGACATTTTAAGTTAGACTATTTTATGCCAAGTCTTACCAAAAATCATTTTGGAGATATAACTCTACTTTTAGACCATATTGGAGATATAGCTCCACCCTTTTGACCAAGTTAGACCAAGCTTGAACCACTTGTCCTTTGGACATAGTTTTTTAAAGTTTGTAGAACTCTATCTTTTTTTTTATAGAGCTTTCATCATTTACACAGATATGTCTCGCTACACTTATGGTGGAGTCACTTACAATCTAACTTATGATAGAATGGTTGCAAAAAATGACTTTTATGGATTTTGTCAAGACCCTAATGATGTTAATATGGTTTGTGAGATATATTTTTATCTGCCTCATATTAATCATTCATGGGAAAAAGTCACAAAGCAACTTACTATCCAATTTGAGACCTTGATTAGTATGAAGAGGCTTGTAAAGAGGACTTTGAAGACCCAACTATAGATAATGTTGTTTGGGATACGAATCCATACCCTCTTTTCAAAAATTATTACATGGAACATAGTCAAGAACTAGCTTATGATCCAACTCATGACTGGGATGATATGGTTTATGAGGAAGACTTGAATGCTTTTGCTTATGCAAGCAATCAAGTTTCATGACATCTTTTTCTTATCTAATCATCAGCTACCCCTAGCCCTCCTTTGGATTATGTTAGCTATCAAGCTCCATAATATCTAAGCAATACCATTATCATACCAAGACCTCATCCTTTGGTTTGTGTGATCAATCAAACTCCACAATGCCCCTTCATCATTCTAGGACCTAGTCCTTTGGCTTGTGTGGCTGATCAATCCCCACAATGCCCTATCATTACCATCTCATGACTTTTTACTTTGGATAATGTGAGTAATCATGCTCCCTAAGGCCCTAACATTATCCAACTATAGGCCATTCCTCATCCAATACCAATCCCAACCAAACCTTAACTAATATAATTATTTTAAGACCAAGCTATGTTCAAAACTAGTATTTTTCAACTCATTAGAAACCAAAAACAAGACAAACAACCAATCTAAGATGTTTTTATTGAACCAACCACTTATTATAAGTCAACCTATGATGAATCACCTATTGATCCTATACTAGTTATCAAGGAGTCTCACTCTGATGATCCAGTCTTTGCTGAGTCACTTCTTAATGATTATAACTACCTTTGTGTAAATCATTACCTTGACCATATGCCTATTTTTTAAGAGCCTCCTATTGACAATCCAATATTTGAGCAGTTGTCTCTTGACCTTTTTCCCATCCTAGAGGATTCTCACTTTGACAAACCAGTCTTTGTGGATCCCATCATGCCATTATAGGCCATTACTTGTCCAAAACCAAGCATTCAACAAGACATCATTATAATAGAGTATCCATCAGATGAAGAATTAGGATCAGATTCAGACAAATAATATGTTCATGGATGTTATAACATTGGTTACACATGACTTATAGATCAATTTGAATACATTTGTGATCCTTCTATATTTTTTGAGGATGAGTACTTCAACTTTGACATAAGTTATCCTAGTATCTTCTATAAGGATTATACAGCCTCTCCCCATTTCATTACTGTTCCACAGGTCATTGCCATCAACCAAAAATAGCCATATTATTGACATTCCATCTCCCATAAGTTTCAATTAGGACTGATAGAATCACACTTTGTTGAACTGCATCCATGGTGACATAGCATTTGAAGAAGAGTAAAGAGACCAAGACCACATTCATATAACATAACTCTCTCCTAATGAAACCTTTTTAGAGGAAATAGGGGATAAGCAAAGATAAAACTTAGCATCATTTAGTGACACTTTTTTATGAGTGATATAAGAAAATTAAAGTCAACATTCCTTAGTAAAACCCTCTTAGAGGTGATATGGGACAATCAAGATAACTTCATTGGTGAAAACCTCTTTGAGTTGACAATATTTGAGCACAAAAGTTCTTCACTACTAAATGGACATAAAATCAAAAATCAAATCAAAATAGCTTCCTATCTAAAACCTGATTAGATGGTAGCTACTCTCAAGATCAAACAATAGAAAAATATAGTGGTCTTAGAGAAAATGTCTTCAACCCTGTGACAACCAAAGTTATGTTGAATCTAGCATCAACAACATTACGTGTGACTAAAATTCATGATCTTCATTTATTTCCCCATGATTCCACATTCCATTATCATTTTCCATTCCATTTCATAATCAAACCTACCATCTATTATTTTTCCTTATTTACCATCTATGGCCATACTTTCCTTTGTAGAGGCTACAAAGATACCTTATCTTGACACTTGAAATAATTAAAATCAACAACCAAGGAAGATCACAAAAGCATTCTCAACATAAAAATATATAGGCCACTTTTGATAGAGAATTTATTCCAATGAGGTGTGGGATAACAATTAACATGATCGAGTATTTTGTTTGTATCATTTTTTGATTAGGATGTGCATCTCCCCATTAGTAGGAACAATAAAATCAAAACTCACACCTAGGCCAAAAACATGTACCATGCCATTGTCATTGTTACATATCCATTTACCATTATCAAAGTACCTAGCCATTCACCCCATCACTTGGGGGCAATCCTCTTACCATTTTATCCAATCCATCAAAAACTATCATTATCCTTAGCAAGACCATACCATCCTATCATTCCATTCCTATCTAGACTAAAGCTTATTTTTAGTCATCCTACCTAATCCTATTTTTCATCTTAGTTCATTTAATTATTCCTACACCTTTTATGGGGGGATTCCAATCAAGTTTCAACAATCAATCCAATCTTTGTTTTAATGAATATTTATGAAATTAGTGTGATAACTGATTTGGCAATATATCTTTTATCCTATCAAGTTTGTTTATGTGAGCCTGACTATAACTACATATGGACAAATTAGTGTTTCACCAATCTTGCTACTTATTATAACCACCTATGAGAAGATTAGTATCATTGACCTATGTCATTGTATCCTAGTTATAACCACCTATGGGAAAACTAAGGACAACATTTATTTATCATGTATTACCGCATCACTTTACCATCGCTATTTTTATTTGCCTGGTCATTTGCTAGATTTGAAAACTTGTTGAGGCCTAGTTGGTTTTTCCTCACCTTTTGTGTGGATGGAATTACTATGACTTGAGGTCATTTTGGGACTATGTGGGTCATGCTCAATTCATGTTGAGGTCACCTCAGTCCCCTTTTCCATATGCTCTCATCATTTTATGAGCAACCTAAGCCAAACGCTCTCACCATTTTATGAGTAGGTATCTTGTCATTCTCTAATGAGTTAAGATACCTCAAAATTCCAAAAACATTAATAATATTTCAAAAATACCAAAAATATGTATCTTGTCTAAGCCTAGTCAGTTATCCTCGATCAGTCTTATTGGGGCATTATCATTATTAGGATGCCTTTTTTTTACTTTTTTTTCAAGATTTCTATTTTTTTGTTTATTTCAAGTTGTTTATTTATTTGTTTTTTTCTATTTGTTTGTTTTTTTATTTGCTTTCTTATTTGTTTTCTTTTAGCACTATTGACTCAACTTAGTCTATATGCATTTGTTGGGTGATTCCTTGAGCATATTATTCTTGATTCTATCCATATTTATACATCAAAATTGTCATCATGATTTTTATCATTGGCACATTATTTTCAAGGGTTTATTAGGATCGAGAGTTAGTCCTTATGCATATTTTGGCCAAGTCTTCATGGTGTTCTATCATGAAGCCCACCACACATGCTACATTTTTAAATTAGCTTCAAAAATGTCTACAATAAATAGATCTTTAGAATTTTCTCCTTAATACCTTGTCAAATCCTCTCATCCCACCCTTGATCAAATTAACCCATTGGCCATTCTAGTTGTGTCATTTTTAATCAGGATGAGCATCTCCTTATTAGTAGGTACAAATAAATCATTCACATTGATTAATCTTATTCTTCTATTCATCTATTTCATCACTTTTTACCTACTCATCTTTAATCTATATTCTAAGTTATATCTTTGAGTTATGCTTGCTAATCAGCTCTAACTAGGGCACAATCATCTTTAGCCAATCTAGGTCCTCTTAATGATTATAACCACCTATGGGAAAATCATTATTTTAACTTTTAATCCTGATTATAAATGCCTTTGGGAAAATCAATATCATTTTTACATCAATTCATGAAAGCATTTTCTCATTTGAATCAATCTCAACCATAGGTTAATTCCACCTTTCTTCTTGTTTCTTTTCAAGGGACTATCCATCAACAAATGTGATGACCACTCCCTCAATGGGGCATCATCATAGGCTTCCCAAAATCATTTGGATATTTATTCTTTTATCATCATCTTCTTGTTGACATACAAGCCATCTCTCATTATTTGAGAAGACATTACTTTTCTAACAATTTGAAACATCTTCTCAAACAAGAGCAAACTGTCAACACCTAAAATTGGCCACTGATAACTTCCAACTAATATTTTGATCAATTTCTACATAAAATGTGAAATTTGGCTTAAAAACACTAAAACATGATAAATGATGTGAAATTGACATATTCAAGTGCTAATTTTGGCTAGGATATCCCTAAATGGGGTAATGTAATTTATGGGCTAGCTAACTTTGACCAATCCATTTTGAGTCAAAATGCCAATTTTACACTTAGGTGCTCTAGATTGCTCTTCTCTATCAATATTATACATAAGATGTGTGCCTTAGTTATTTTTTGTTGGAAACATCCTAAATGGTAATACACATCCAACACATCTAACATGGACTTTCAATTCTAATCCAGTCAAATTTAGGACCAATAATAAAGCATTTTGATCAATTTGGGTAATTTGTGCATAATGTGCTTAATCATGCTTAAGAGCTAATTAACCTAAATAAAGGCCTAATAAAAAATTCCATGGAAACTTGTTGAATACTTATTTTTGGAAATGAATATTGAATATATTCATCATCAAGTGACCTCATTTCTTGAGAAGACATCCTTAGGTCATAAATGTCACAAATATCAGGATTCATGCCCTCCATGCCTCATCAATGCCTTCCATGATGCCTTTTGTGCCTCATAAATTCCTTCCATGATTCCCTCCATTCCTCTTAATTGACCCTTCTTTCAATTCCATGATGAGGATAATTACAAACTCAATTCCAAAAATTTAATTAATCCTCAACCACACATCTCAATCTTGAGATGGATAGTTGAGGTCGATTCTAATCAAATCCAAAAATCTATAAATAAGAGGCCTCACAACATCATTTCAAATTTTTCTTGATGAAAATTTATAATGCCAAATTGGTTCCAAAATCTTCAAGTAATTAATGTTACCATGCCAAATTTATTTCAAGCCAAGCCAAGACGTAAGCCAAAGGTGCCAAGGAGAGATGCAGGGAGCCAAGCTTCCATTGCCAAGGACATCATGAGCACAAGCCAAGAAAGATGCTACTACAAAGGCATTTTGAGAATCTAAGGAAGGTGAAGGAACTCTTGTATTTTATCCTTTATTTTTTAGTTGTGTTTATCATTTTCTTTTGTTAACTAATTTCTCCCTAGTGTCTAGGCTTAGAGATGTTATGCTATTAGTGTGTTTATTTCACTTTGTTTTCATTTTATAGATAACACGATACTAACCATCCTCTCTTGGTTAAAATTCCTAGATCACAATAGATTTATTCATATAGTAATAATTAAGCTTATAATTTACTTGTGATCAATAAACACATCGATAAATATAAGTCATTGACATAGTTTTTGCATTCAATTCTAGTTCATTCACTTTTAATGACCAAAATTCATGAAATTGCTTTATTTTCACAATTTAAACCTTTTTAGATTATTTGGTGGGGAAGCCATGTCTTTACATTTTTTGACAAGTGTCATGAAGTAGTTCCTCTTTGTTGGCTAAGCCTAGAGGGATTTTGGGAGTTGGGTTTCTTGTTGGGATTGAGCCAACTAACTCTCATGAATAAAAATATCTGAACACAAACTAAACAAAATGTTTGATGAATAAATCCTTTTAAACAAGGGGTAATAAACTTAGGCAAAAGTCTTGAATAGATTCTCTGACCATAAAATTTGATGAACAAGTTTTGAATAAACTATCTGATGAACAAGTTCCAAACAAAATATATGATGAACAAGTTCTAAAAAAAAGAAATTTTGAAGTGCAAAGTTTTTGAAAATTTAAACTTTTGATTAAAAAAACACAGAAGGTGCACATGACTCAAAAACCTATATAAGTACAAAACTCCTAGAAGATATTAATTAGTCTAAAATTTAAAACACCATTTTTTTAACTTACGAGTGTTGATATTAAGGAGCAATCCATAAAACTTCCACAAAACAAAGAATAAAACTTAAAAAAAATGGTCCAAATCAAAATAAAAAGTGGGTACCCATTATTTGAAAATAATAGGGGGAATGTTGGGTATAATTTATATATATATATATATATATATATATATATATATATATATATATATATATATATATATATATATATATATATATATGCATTATGAAGAGATTATTATCACCAATGTTTTACAATAAACCACTATTTACACCATCAACATATCACTTTGTTACCCTTCATTAATAGACTAGTATAAACATCATGAGCCATGCTCTAACATTTTCTAAAGTGATGAGGTTATCCTAAAATATTTGGGATCATGGGATTTTATGCTTGTTGGTGATCATAAGAAAGGTTTATCTACCAATCTTAATAAGTCATGTTATTTTAGGGAACAAAAAACATCCCTTAATCAAATTGAAGAAGATGAAGATGAAGAGGAGGATCCCCATCAAAATCTCAAAGATTCTTTACTCATTTTAGATGTAATTCAATTTTTTTTGAAGTTAACATAGAGCTTCTAGATAGTTTTACTTATGATATCTTGGATCAACCATTGCCTCCTTATCTCAAAGATCAATCACCATCTCTCATTGAGGATGTAATTGAAGTTAAAATTAGAATAGAATATGACCCTAAAATTATCAAACTAGGGGTAAGTCTTACACTTGAGGAATGCCAGGTTATTATTGAGTTGCTTAAATAGTTCATAGACATATTCACATGGTGTTATTATAATATGCCAAGGCTTGATCCTGACTTAATTGTGCATCATTTGGTTATTCATCCTAATGCAAAGCCCATCAAGTATAAATTATGCAAAATGCACCTTGAGGTGAATTTACTCATCAAAGAGGAATTACAAAAATTCTTGGAATCAAGTTTTATCTGACCCACTGATTATTATGATTAGATATCTAACATTGTTCTTATAGCTAAGACATAAGGTGGGATTCAAATCTATACAAAATTTGAGACATTAACAAGACATGCCCTAAAGATGACTTCCCCCACCCAAAAATTGATATGATCATGGATTCAATAGCTAGGTATGAAATGTTATCCCTCATGGATGGTTTTTAGCCTATAATCAAATCAAAATCCTACCTAAGGATCAAAATAAAACAAACTTCATTACTCCATGGGGAAAATTTTGCTATGAAGTGATGCCCTTTAGTCTCAAAAACACAGGCACTAGTTATAAATGGGAAATGATAGTTATCTTCCATGATATGATGTATGACATATTTGAAGATTATGTGGATGACATTCTAGGGAAGTCAAGACTCAAATCTGAACATCATGTAGTTTTGAGAAGAATATTTGAGCAACTACATGAGTATAAGGTCTAATTAAATCCAAATAAATACATATTTTGGGTTACCTTAGGTAAGCTATTGGATTTCATAGTCTCTAAGAAAGGCATCAAGGTTGACATTGCCAAAGTCATGTTGGCCAATTTTGGCCTACATATAGAACCTTGCCTTAAAATTTCAAGCATGAATCAAACTAGGACCATGGAGTTAATTTTTAAACCAATTTTCATCATTTTCCCATACTTGGTAGTTTTTTTAAAGAAAATTGAAAATAGAGCCAAGAGAGCATTTTCATGAAGACATATCTTACACATGTGACACTCTTGAGAGGAAGTAATCACATGGGTTCATTCAGCCTAGTCCCTAGGCTATTATGTACCAAATTTTAGATCATGTGATAATGCATGAGGGAAGTTATGCTAGATCAAAGTCTACCTCCCAATAAATTTAGGTCCTTTGTCTATGGTATCTACAAGAATGCCATGCAAGATCATATGGAGGAGCTATTTTTAACAATTTATAGATATATTTATTAAGCTCTTGGAATTGGCAAATCAAAAGGGTTCACTTCTTATAATGTAAGGGGAACTTACTTAAAATTTCGTGCCATTATAATTCTTGCACTTCAAGTTCTAAGATTGCAAAGTTGATCAAAAAGGGGAAACATTCATGTAGACATCAAATTTAGGTTCTGAAAAGTAGTCATTGAAATTCAAAAGGTGAGCCCAAGAAAATTGAATGGCATGCACTTCATTTAGACAAAATAAATGCATGATGTAATATGAGATTAAATGGTTAGCAGATCTTGGGGGCTAATCAGAGGACAAGATTGAAGGAGTCAAGGATATATGGTCCAAATGTGATTGGGTCATAGATTTGATAGAGCAAAATGAGTTAACAAGTTGATAGATCTAAGTCAGATTGACAAATGACCAATAAGTAAAAGTGAGCCTAGGGCATTCTTAATGAAGTTAAATGGGGAAATTCTTAACCAAAGTTAGCAAATACATGGAATCAAGTCCAATAGATATTCAGAGATAGTAATTTACCTATCAGATAGAGCCAAGCATCAAAGGGGGTGCTATATATATAACTATAGGAAAAACAATATTCTTGGATTATTTTTTACCAATAGTTAATATAAATCAAGATCAAAGGTAGAGAAAATATATGATTAATTAAAAAATCATCTTGAGCCATGCCTTTGATAAGCTGTCGCTCAAAATAGATGTGGTGTGTCCCTGATAATTTGAAAGATTTATGGATTTTATCCTCTTGATGAAATGAAGTGGGGGCTAATGTGTAGGATGGATGTGATCAAGGTAGTTGTATCATTCATTTCTCATAGGGTTTTCTTCATTGACATAAATCATGGTGCATCATCATGCAAAAAAAAAAATCTTGTCTCCTAGTGCCACCCGCATGTAAATAAAAATATTCAAGATCACTGGGGGTAGGGCAAAGCAACTTGTCCAAGATGAGTTGGTATCGATCGAAGTAAATTAGGAGGAGCATTCATTGGGAAAAGGTGGAATTTTAACCAATGATCTTAGATAGCTCATGGATAGATGCATATTTATCCCTTCCCCTTCCCTTATATAACCCCTTTCTTTTCCTTTAGAAGAGATTCTCAGATTTGTAAATTTTTGAACTCTCTCTCTCTCAAGTATAGAAGAGTAAAGACTCTCTTTCAGTAAGGAAACCCCTTATCAAAATTTGTATGAAATCTCTTGAAGTAATAAATATTTTTTTATCCTATCTTACCTCTTTGAATTATGTTTAGTAAAGTATGTGCATTATCGCATTATGAAGGAGAATCTTCCATGATTTTGATCCTTCTTTCTCACTCATTTCTAAGTGTTGTGAATCTAGTTATAGGTATAAGTTAGTGTTCTTCATATAATTAATGCAAGATTTTAGTGAGTCTTAGAAATCCTCTTTGTCTTTAATTATGATTTTAGAACCTAATTTATGAAATACTAATGTAACTAGTTGGTTTTTTAAGATTATGTGAACCAGTATTATCTTAGGCTTCTTTAGTGTTTGTTCCATGCATATGAGGTTCTCATTTAAATTTGGTGCATGACCTATTAACTTTATTAGGAGCCTTTATCTCTTTTCCTATGAATCACTAAGATTAATTTTAGTTTTAGGTGAGCATTAAAGAGGAATCGACCTACTTTGGAGGTTCAATCCCATCATAGGCAACCCATGACCTGGGATTGTCCCCATTTTACAACTCAACTAGGGGAATCTTGAATAACTTCTCCCATTGGTGCGAGATGAAAGTTGTAATAGTTTTTTGCATGCTTAATGGGACTTTCACAACAAATATGTTGAAGAAGATTGATCAGGTTTGATGCTGGTTTAGTCAATTCATAGTAGTGATATCTACACATAATAATATCTGGTGATTCTAAGCTACAAATATTTTAGTAACTCAAAATGGTAGAAAACCAATAGCTGAATCTCATGACAAAGGTGACAACAAGGTTAGCTTCTAAAGGAACTCCTTATAAATTTATTGAGCTCCCTTTAAATTTAGCTAAAAGGTTAAGGTTTTCTAATACTCTACCATACATAGGAAATCCTTTTCCTAGGTCAGTTACAAGGCCTAAATTTACAAATAGACCCTTGGTCCCCCTTCTTAATAATATGATTCCTCAAATAGATTTCCCATTTTTTGGTTTTAATGGACAAAGTCCATTGAACCTACCACAATATGATCCTATGCTAGTTACAACCCTCAAAAGTGTTCCATATTTTATGGGAGATCAAGCCACAACTCCTAATGGGCACCTCATGGACATAGCTAATTTTTTTAATATCCATAATGTCATGATGGAAAATATATCCATCATATTGCTAACCATCTCTTTTAAGGGTAAAGTTTTAGACTAGTATAAAGGCCTTGCCTCAAACTCTATCCAATCATGGGACTAATTAGGGGAGGACTTATGTAAAATATTCACACATAAAAGTGACCATTTGTCACTTATATAGTATTTGACTACAATCAAGAGGACTCCCCATGAATTCATGCAAGACTTTAATCCTAGATTCCAAAGGACTTAGGACAAAATTATAGTTTTTATCAAATCAACTCCTCGTTTCACCTTCTTATACTATTTAAAGGCTCTAAAAAGTCATATAGTGGTGATGCTCCAGTATATGGGAGGAAGTGTATTACCATATACTTACAAGGTGGCCATTAAGGTAGAAAATTATCTAGTCCAAGTTGGAAATCTTATGCCCAAACCCCCAATGCCTTTGTTTCTAGAAATTAGATCACATCCTATCTTAATTCCTCCACTAGACATTGTTCTCCCAACACCAAAAATTATTGAAGAAAAATATTCCACTAGTGGATCTAGTAATTCCTCAGATAGAATGGAACTCAAAGACCTTAGGAACGTATTCCAATCCTTTAGAAATGAAGTGGTAAACCTAAATAAATAACAAGCCCAATACAATAGGCCATATCCAAGTTTATACCAACCTTAATAGCAAGATTTTTAGGCAAACAAATCACCTTACAGAGGAAATTACCAAGGCCAAGGCTAGAATCAAATTTAGGGACAAGGAAAACATGGCTACAATAGGCAGAAGAATTACAAACCTAATGTTGTGAGTACTTCCAACAACTTGGCCCTAGTTTAGAATAATGTGGCTCAAGAAGTTGAAGGAACTATGCCTTGGAATTAGTATTTTAAACAAACCATTATCCTAACCACTGATTCCACCCAAGCCTTAAATGATCAATGGAAGAAAGATACTAGTTTTGGGTATAATCAGGCCCTCATGGCCCTAAGTACAAAGGTACCTATATTAAGTAGACTAGATGAGACCCAAAAAAGCTAGAATCCTAACTAGGGAGTAGGCCAGTTGGGTATCATAATGGTAAATTATGAGAAATGAGAGTGTTATTCACTTAACTAATAGGCTATTTATAGATAGACTTTTGTTTCAGTAACTACAAACATGATATTTAAAAGGAGAAATATGGTTGGTAACTAGGAACCAAGCAAGGAGCCTCATACCATTACTCCAATTTCCAAGCTATTTGAGCTCACTCCCATTTCAAAGGTCTTGATAGTCCCAAGGAGTTAGAATCAAAAATATGCCTCAACCCCTCAACTCTCACACACTTAGTAAATGACATTAGTGAATCCCAAAACACAAACAAAAGTTGGTGGGTCACCTATCAACATTGTTGAGTATATGAATAAGTCTAGTGTGAATGTGGCAATATGGGATGTACTAGCCTTGCCTAGTCATATGGACATCATTTAAGAAGGTTTCTCTAAAATCAAGGCCCCAATAGTTGTAGATAAACAACCAAACAAGGTGAATGAGGTTCTCATTAATACAACTAAGAACTTAGTTGGAGGATAATCAGGTAAAATAGCTAAACCCTCACCCTTTTATATTTTAGTAGTCATTGGTAACTCTTTGGTACAAAATTGTTTGGTAAATAATGGGGCTAGCACCTTGTGATGCCAAAGGCTATAGCTAACCATTTTGGCCCCAAATGTGAGCCAAAATCAAAGGGAGTTCTATAGCTTGACAAAACTTCACCCAAGCCATCTGGCATCATTAGGGTCCTAAATTTGATCCTACATGATTATCTAAGTATGTCAGTGGAACAAGATGTGTTAGTCATATATGTACCTCCCCACTTTACTCTATGTTTATCTAGGGAATTCATAACAAATATCAGGGGATATGTTGTGGTAGATTGGTCATACATGGCATTCAAGACTAGGTATGGGACCAAAGTATCAATTAATGCCAAACCCATTGCATATTTCCATATAAATACTTATGAGCTAGACAATGTCAATATCAATTTCACCATCATGGATGAAGATGAATTCGTAATGGGGAGAGAGATAAACACTCATCATGAGGAGGTGTTAGACATGTTCCTAGATGAGATATAGGGAGATAATCAATTACTCAACCATTTGAAAGGATTCAAAGAAAGGGGTATGGGTGTATTTATATTGCATGAAGAAGATCAACCTATACCATCCCTCATCAGACCTCAAGAAGACCCCAATGGAATATGGAAATTATTCTTTGACAATTCAAGGAGCAAACACATGGTAAGTGTAGGTGCAATGTTGGTTTCCCCCTTAAGAAGAAAGTATTTCTCTTCTTAAAGATTTTAGTTAAGTTGTTCCTACAATGCTATAAAATATGAAGGCCTAATTCATGGTCTCCAATGGACCAATAAAATAAGAATAACAAATTGAAAGTGTATGGAGACAGTGAGCTCATAGTGAACCAGGTTAGAGGTTAGAACATCACAAAGAACCCTTTGATGAAACCCTACAATCATAGAGTGTGGGACTTAATTGAAGATTTTTAGGCCTTTGATATTTGAGTAGTGCCAAGAATCTAGAATTAACATGTTAATAGGCTAGCAGCTATGGGAACCTAGTTTGATATCCCCAATGAACTGAGGAGAAACAAGATGCAACCACATGTCAAAATAATGGAAAGGCTATTAGTATAGGATAATGAATTTCACTGGCAAGTTTTTAAAAATGATGAACAAATTGCATTTTTCTTACAATAAGAAGAAAAATTATCCTCCCTTAACCAAGGAATATTTAAACATCAATATGGGGAACATATTATTCAATTAAAATATAACAAGCTCCCTAAAGGGTTGATAATTTTGGAAGGTCTCTTTCATGAAGGGAACCATATGAGGAAGGACAAAGCATTAATGTCAACCAACAAAGAAAATTATGAGAAAGTTCTCATTTTCAAAGATAAACTTCTTAGGCTTGGGAAAGTAAGTAGTATGGTTGAGAGAAAATCTTTCATATAACTTTTCAAAGAGTATGTAGACATATTTTCTTGGGAATATAGTGACCTGAGGGGTTTCGATCCAAAACTAGCATAGCATACTATAGAGTTAGAGGATAATTTCAAGCTTGTGAGTCAAAAGCAAAGGTCTATTAACCCCAAAATTGAAGAGCTTATGAGTAAATAACATGTCAATTTGATTAGATCTAGGATCATCTTCCCATCAAGCATTCATCATGGGTGGCTAATTTGGTCCCTATGAGAAAAAAGAGTGGGGAAATAAGGTTATGCATTGATTTAAGGGATCTAAACAAGATATGCTTAAAATACCACTATCCCCTACCATCCATGGATCAACTCCTTTATATATTTTCAAGTTCAAAACACTTATCTCTCCTAGATGGTTATTTAGGTTACAACTAGGTATTAGTAAGGGAAGAGGATCAATATAAGACTGCCTTCACCATCAAGTAAGGAAATTTTGATTACCAAAAGATGCCTTTTGGATTGTCCAATATCAAGGAAACCTTATAAAGAGCCATGGATATGGCCTTTAAAGGATCTCTAAATTAGATGGCACTGGTCTATTTGGATGACATTATAGTCTTCTCCAAGAATGCTAGTGAACACATGGGCCATCTGAGGGTGATTTTAAAGAGATGCAGAGAGTAGGAGATCTCTTTAAATCATAATAAATGTGTGTTCTATGTGTATGAGGCTAAGTTAATGGGGCACATTATGTCAAAAATGGGATTATCCATCGACCCTAGTAGGGTAAGTGTTATCCTAGCCTTATCCTTGCCTAAGCACAAAAAATGGATTCAAAGCTTCCTCGGGAAGATTAACTTTGTAATAAGGTTCATACTCAGTTTTGTAAACCTAGTCAAACCTATCACCAACATGTTTAAAAATACAATTTTTTTTTGCTTGGTCGAGTGAAGGAAAGGTAGCTTTTGAGGCAATCAAGTAAGCCATTGCCCAAGCCCCCTCTCTCATAAATCTTAATTTCTCCAAATATTTCTTCTTGTATGCCTTTGCCAATGTTAATAGTATATCAACTATGTTGATGTAAAAGAATGGTGAAGGAATGGAGTAGCCCATTACCTTCTTTAGTCAAAGGTTGGAAGGATATGAGGTGAAATACACCTTCATTAAAAAATATGTGCTTGGATTCTTGAGAAGTCTCAAACTATTTATACTAATGCTCTCCAACAACAAGACCCACTTTATGGTCCCTCACTTTAGAGTAAGGCATTTCCTCCTTAACAAATATTTGAGTGAGAAGAGAGTAGGTTGGATCACCAAAGTCATGAAATATGATGTAGAGATCATATTCACCAATTTGGTTAGAGCCAAGGGATTATACAAGCACATGGTTGATGACCTTTAAGAAGAGAAGGAAGCTATTTTGGTAAATTATGACAATTCATAGATATGAGTACCTCTAGTTCAAAAGAGTTGGCTTAAAGATATGGCTCATTTCTTAGCGATGGGAGAATTCCCATAGAGTTTAGATAGGGATAAAATAAGGTATTTTAGGCTTTATTCTATAGCTTATGCATTAATAAGAGGTGTCCTTTTCAGAATAGACCTTAATGGAGTTCTCTTTAGATACATAGGTGATGACCAGGTAGTCAAACTCTTAGAATAATTTCATGATGGACTTGTAAGAGGCCATTTTGCACCAAATACCATATTAAAAAATATAATGAAGGTAGGTTATTTTAGACAACTAAACCTGGCCATTGATAACTTCCAATCAAGCTTTTGACCAATTTCTACCTAAAATGCATAATTTCGCCTAAAAACACTAAAACATGCTAAATGATGTGAAAATAACATATTCAAGTGCTGATTTTGGTCAACGTATCCCTAAATGTGGTAATTCAATTTATGGGCTAGGTAACTTTGATCAGATCATTCTGAATCAAAATTCCAATTTTGCACCTACATGCTCTAGATTGTTCTTTCCTATCAAATATTCTACACAAGATGAATGATTTTATTATTTTCTATTGGTAACTCCTAAATGGGAATATGGTTCTAATGCATCTAATATCACCCTCTAATTCCAATCCAATCAAATTTTATACAATAACAAGGCATTCTGATCAATCTATGTAATTTGTGCACAAAGTGCTGAATCAAGCTTAAGAGCTAATTAACCCAAATCAAGGCCTAATAAAAAATTCCATGGAAACTTGTTGAATACTTATTTTTGGAAATGAATATTAAATATCTACATCATCAGGTGACCTCATTTCTTGGGAAGATATCTCTAAGCCATAAATTCCACAAATATCAAGATTCATGCCTCCCATGCCTCATCAATGCCTTCCATGATTCCCTCCATGCCTCTTAATTTCCCATTATTCCAATTTCATGATGAGGATAATTATAAACTTAATTCCAAAAATTAAATTAATCCTCAACCACACATCTCAATCTCAAGATGGACGATTCAGGTTAATTCTAGACATTTGCAAAAATCTATAAATAGGAGGCCTCACAACATCATTTCTAAGACTTGAGAATGCAAAGTTATAATTCAGGATTGGTTATAAAATCTTCATGAAACTAGTGTTACCATGCTAAATTGATTCCAATCAAAGCCAAGCCACAATCCAAAGGTGCCAAGGAGAGATGGAGGTATCCAAGCTTCTATTGCCAAGGATTTCATGAGCACAATCCTAACAAGCCACTAATACAAAGGCATTTGGAGCATCCAAGGAAGGTGAAGGATTTCTTGAGTTTTTTTCCTTACTTTTTAGTTGTGTTTGTCATTTGTTTTTGTTAACTAATCTCTCCCTAGTGTCTAGGCCTAGAGATGTTATGTTATTAGTGTGTTTCTTTCATTTTGTTTTCATTTTGTAACTAACACCATACAAACCATCCTCTCTTCAGTCAAATTCCTAAAACACATAATAGCACACCCGATTGAACTAGATGTATCTCACACCTAAATAATATCATTTTGAAACTTTAAAATATTTATTTGTACCCTTAAAACTCATGTAAATTGATTTTATAACATTATTTTGCCATTTTTGTTTGCCACAGTTTTACACAGTAACCAACATCAACAAGTATGACCGACATCAATTACATAGCTTAACTAACATTGGTTAGCAAAATTGACATCGATTAGATTTTGGTTAGCCAAGGTAACCGTCATTGGTTGTATATAACTGACGTTGATCACTATGTTTTTCCAAAAACATAGACCTGAGAGAAATTTTTCCAAAGTTCATTATTTCAAACCAAAAAGAGCTTCAAAGATAAAGGACATGATAAAATTTTAGCTTTAGGACCAAGTTTGACATTTGATAAAATCCTATTTAGATCACCTTTTGCATGCTTAAAAATTAATTAGGAACTTTGTTTTGGTGTTTAAAATTTTTAGATGTTTATGATGAATGATTTCAAAGTTTGAAACTAAGACCAAAGGGTCAAATAAACACCACAAAATCTTTCATTTGGGCTTAAAATTGAACACACTTGTTAATTCTTGCTTGCATTAGTTATTTATATTAAATCTTTGTTTGGAAAAAAGAGTAATGTTGCATATATGCTCTTCTATTTGTCCCCTGTAAGGAACCCATGGAATCAAAAGTGTCATTCCTATTGCAATTATCCTAGTCCAAGGCTTAGAAATAAATTCATATAAATAACTCCCCAAAAAATCATCAAATTTTGAGTGACCTTGAAAATGACCCTAAAGTCTTTCTACTTTCATGCTTTCTTTATTTTTATGAAAACTTGGCTTGTGAGGGGGACTTCATTACCTCCTATGATTTCTTTAGGGAAGCTTTGACCTAGGGTTTCACCTCCTAGCATTGAATTCATTTTGCTCCTAATTAGAGTTAAACATGGGATGTAGTGGTACTTTGGACATCACACTACACTGAGCAAACAACGGGATATAGTGGTTACAAAAAGGGCTAGACCTTTTTGCAACAAGACAAGTGATACAGACCCAAAATCCATGATCTTATTTTGCATTATTTGACATGAAAGTCATTATACAATTAATTCCCTTAGATCATTCAAAAAAAATTTAGATCTTGGACAAATCCCCACTTGCCACAAAGTATTATTGGTGCAAGGTGCACCTCAAGGTCCATGTTGCAGTAATATCATTTGAGAGAAGGGGGTGTAAAAACCCTACTATATAATTCATATTTACTTTTGGATGAACACTTAAAATCCTCTCAAATGATGTATATTGATGGAATCTAATAATATGAAGCAACCTTGCTAGTTTAGGATATAAGAACATTTAATTAGGGGGTCTTATCCTAGATTAAAGTCTTATTTGGAGTTAAAACTTGGTGTAAACAAATAATCCAAACCAGACACATAGTCCAAATTTTCTTTTGAATAAAGAGGTGCTATGTTGCCCACATAAGATCATTAATTTTTCTTGTTCAAAATTTCATCAAAATATTGAGAGTCATATCATCCACTTTGGCATAGTTATGCTACCCAATTGAGTCTAGACCTTTACCAAAAAATTTTAAGTCTTTCACTTGTAATCTAAATTTGGAATTTCACCTTTACAAGTTCATAGGGTTGATGTGTAGAGTGGGTTTTCCATTTTCACTAAACTCGAGTGAAATTAGGTTCAATTTCCAATTTGGGTTGAAAGTCGTTTAAGACTCATAATTATTATCATCACTTGATATACTTAAGTCATTTTGTGCTAAACACTTGCACTTTGAGTCTATGCACCACAACATTTTGAGTCAATAAAAATAGTGTTATGCTATCAAAATTATAGAAAAACATCTTTGCCTTAGAGAATTTTTGAAATAAACCTTTTTGTTACACCTTTTAGGTAGTATGGCATCATTACACTACCCAAATAATTTCAAATATTGTTTCATAAACCCTCTTGCATAGAGTTCCAAATTTTTTTCTACATTTTTAGACCAATCCAAGTGTACTTTTATGATATTTTATCTTAAACAGTTATATTGTTCACCTTTGTCTAGCTTGTTTGTCAAAAGAATCAAATTTTATACCATTTTTTGTGAGAAAATAAACTATTTTTAAAGTGCCTTTTGTTTCATACCTTATACCTAGTTGATCAAGTTCATGTCCAAGAATCAAATGCCTAGTGTTTGTTAGAAGTGTTTCAAATCCATTAGAATAAAACTTTAATCTATTATCAAAGTCTAGCTTTTGACGTTGTTTGGCCAAGACTCCTAGTGCATGCCTCGTTTGAGCCTAGCTTTTGATGCCTCATTTGGCCAAGAGACCTAGCAACTTTTAAATTCCTAGATTAGAATGATTCGAAACACTTTGACCTTAGAGTTTGCAATTTTTATTTTAAGACCATTTACTTGTTGATCTTTGTGTGAACAGTGAAATGTTAGATACTTCATGCTAACTTGTTTCCTCACAAATATTTGCATAAAACTTTTGATCCTTTTGACAAATCTAGACTAAGTTGGAACATTATCTATTTTAGACATTATCCCTTTTTAGAGTTTGAAGAATTCTTTAACCTTTTATCACAAAAGCATTGACTATGAATCCCAACATGTATTCCTGCAATCATAGTGGACTCATGTACAATCCAAAGATTAGTAATGTAGTTTTGTAGGAAGAAATGGTGCAAGACCCCTATGTGGATAATATTTCTTATGATATAGACTCTTATCCCTCTTATAATACTCAATTAGGGGTACAAAGCTAAGATCCATTGGCTAACTATCTTTCTAACACACCACCTTATTCAGAATAAGACTAAAAACAAACTACATAATACCTACCTATAATACTTGTAGTGGATGGGCCAATACTTCAACAGTAAAATTTTACTAATATGGATTCCACGTATGATCCATTTTTGTTTAGTGACATTTGTTAGAGAAAAGATAATTTTTTTTGGTTAGATCCATAGAGGTAGGGGCCAAGTTTCCAACAGACTTTCCCTATGAAAATTTACCAAGTATAGTAAGAGTGCCCCACAATATCATTTATGATCAATAGGATTATTATAGAAATCCTATGGATCTAGTCCAAACAATGTACTAAGATGATAATATATCTAATTGAGGTAAAAACATCATGTAATATCACTTTAACCAAATGTAGACAACATATCAAACCTACCTGAATCTAGCACATGATTTCAATCAGATGAACATGGTAAGTCTCTTATTGACCTAGTTATTTTAATAAGAGTGTTGATAGAGTTAATTAAACAAAAGAATCTAAATTCTGACTCATTTGTACAAATTACTTTAATAGATAACTTGATGCATATGCATGTTATTGAATAAGTGTCTTTGGCCTTAACACTAAATAGTGAGCCAAACATAGTAGACAATGTGCAAACAACATCTGATCTTGATCAAAGTGGTAATAGTGTGCAAAAAAATAGCCAATAGCATGTGCCTATAGATAATCCTATAAATAAGTCATCATACTAGGGAGTAGGAGTTTCTACACCCCAACCTTAATCGACTACTTCCTCAAGTGTACAACCTACAAGATTAGGTAATCAAATAATGACTAAAGTCATGCCTCAATGATATAATGGGATGAACCCTAATCCTCCTCAACAAGTAGTGAGTAGTATTTCATAATAATAGGCAAATATAATGTATTAATATAATAAAATATAAATACATTTCCTCCTCAATTAGGGGCAACTAACGTTCTACCTTGTCAGGTAACGATGAACATACCTCTTCAATCATAAACTAATATACCAATCCAAAAATAAGTAATGACTAGTCAATAATGTGAAAATATGGGTCAATGAAAGATGCTAAATATGAAACCTACTTTTGCTTCCTCATTTAGATTCATGCAACAAGGAGGTCCCCATGTTTCTTAGGTACCCACTAGACAACCATTGATTCAAAATGTGCCATAAATCTAGAGACAAGGTCTTGGTCCACAAGTTCCCACTCAATAACAAGGTTTGATTAGTTATCATCATGTACCTTTTAAATAATATTAGGCATAGTATAGTTATATCCCTTTGTCCCAACCATAAAATCCTCCAATTCAAACCTTTATCACCAACCTAAACTAGAATATCACATAATCAAGTGTGTAATTTCAAATACATGCTAATCTATTTCCCCAACCAAACCAATATACCCCAATAGGTATCTTTATCATACCTTGGTCAAAGTGTCCCATATTTGACGTTACAATCACCTATCTAAACCTATATCCTCCCTCAAAGCAATATTCCTTCCAGTTTCCTATCTTAAGAATTACAACAGATGAAGGATGCAATTATTGCTATTCAGATGGGTAAACAAACTAAAAAGTGAAAATTGGGTGATGTGTGTTCCTATCCATTCAACATGGAGTATTTTTAGATACCATTTCCTCTAGGATATGAACCATCAAAATTTGACAAGTATAAAGGGAAAGGTGACCCTAAGGCTCATTTGACCGAATTCTTTTTTGCATGTCAACTAATAGCATGTAATGACATATACCTTTTGTTGTTATTTCCAAGAAGCTTGGTTAAATAAGCCTTGGATTGGTTTTTAAATTTTCTCAAAAATTCAATAAAATATTTTGATTATCTTTCTGATAATTTGTGTAACACTTTTCTTATAATCTCAAGCATGAGATTTCAGTAGTGGACTTAATGCAAGCAAAACAAAAATTTGGTGAGAGTTTTGAAAGTTATTTGTAGTAATGGAGAGCCCTTAAAACTTTTTTCACCCATATTTTAATAGATAAATTATTATTCATTGTGTTTACCAAAAATTTGCATAGTGAGATAGCTTACCATTAGAACTACAATATGCACATATGTTCAAGGAGATCATTGGTAAAGGTTTTTTGATCGAATGGGAGCTCATCAATAAAAAAGTCATAAAACTTAATTCAAATAATCAAAATCAAGGTAATATTTAGGAAAATGTCCAAAATCAACATCTTATTCAAGCACAAGTATCACAACCAGCATAGGCCAATAACTAAGAACGATCGAAGCAATTCAATCGTAATAGGAATGTTGTGGGAAATGGAATAACTAAATCCCATCATGTCTAAATGGTGAAAACATCATTTACACCACCTTTTTATCTTACTCTTACCTAGTAACCTCTCCAAAAAATGCCAAAATCACAACAACCAAGACCTGTACAATAAATACATTAGCTATTACCATTATAAACCCCTCTTCTTGGGAGAACCATGCCTGCACGTCATGTCTTTAGTGACCTTAGAGAACCTATTGAGTCTATATTTTTCAAGCTTACTATCACTAATCTAATTAGTTTACCTATACCAAATCATTATCTGTAAGGCATTCCTTATCCTAATTGGTACCATGAGAATGAATTATATGACTATCATCGGGTCAATGGACATAATCTATGAAGATATGTCCAAATCAAGCATTTAATTGAGAATATTTTGGAGAATGGGGAGATACCATTGGATAATGGTGCTTCCACTTCCAATAAAACTCTTGGGATCTATAAAAACCTCTTTCCTTGACATAAAAATCAACAATAGTAGAACAATTAACAACAACAACAACAAAAGTTAGTGTAGTGGTAAAATCAACATCAAAAGCCAAACCAACAAAATTACCAAAATTAGTGGTAGAACTCACAACAATAGAACAATGGAAAAAACCAAGGTTAGAATTATAAAAACCAACAAACCTACCATGTAGTTTCATATTACAATAGGGTTGTATGTCATATTGTAGGGGATAACATTAATACCATTTCCATTAATCCTAGACCAAGCACTAATCAATCTAGACCATTGCTAAACAACAACATTCAACTAAATTACATGGATAATCCTTGTTTAACCTTTGATTATATACAAACAAACTAGTAAACTAGGACTTCCCCTTTTAGACCTTATATCAACAACTCATCCTTGCCACATGACCACATAACAAGTGCACTGACAACCGAGACTTGTCCTATCTGGTCCCATACCATTCCCAACATTGATTAGCAATAATGGTCTAGTATTTAATCCTGATTTTGAAATCACAAATCAAAGTTTTAAGATTACTATCTTAGGCCCACAACCATCCACCACTTTTTATATCATCCAACTGATAGTTCATCCTCAGAGTAAACCATTCGCTACTAACCAAGACAAGAAATTTGATATTGTGAAACAATTACAAAATAAACTAGCACAAATTTCTATTTTAGATTTGTTATGAACTCAATAATCTATAAAAACATCTTGAATGAGTTTTAAAACCAATCCACTATTTCTAGTGGCATATCCCCTGATAAATTTTAAGTTCTGGTTGGGCAACTAGCTCTATACCAACAAGTCACATTCAACCAAAGCGATATGTCTTCCCTTGGCCCGCTCTATAATAATCTATTATACATAGAGGTTTATATAAGATAGCACAAAGTGAAACATATACTTAAATATAATGTATCTGGCCTCAATGTAGTGTCTCTCAAGCTCATCAAGCTTATTAGGTATACAATGGCAGATCTCCAACTAGAAACAATAACTATAAAAGCCTATGATAATCAAGAAAGAGAATCACAAGGCACCATTAGTTTTCCAGTTATCAATGGGTCTTTGACCCATGATACACTTTTCCATGTACTTTATCTTGAGTTATCATACAATGTGCTTCTAGGTAGGCCTTAGTTATAGGAGATTTGTGTAGTCTCGTCAATGTTGTACCAATGTATTTTGTTTTCCCACTCAGGGATGGAAGTGAATATTCTAGGAGATTTACATCCATATGAACATTGTAAGCATCTCAAGGTTAAATTTCAAAGATAAAATTATCAGTATGACACTAATCCAAGTTCCAATCAAAAGAAAGGAAAGGCCATACTTATTGATCCTTCATGACATAATTGCATAGATCTTAATACCTTGGATTCCATTTCCCTCATACCACCCCCAAAAGTTTCTAATCACTTCACCATTTTAGATAATGGACTAGGTGAGTATGTGACCCATGATACATTTCATATTTCCAATCTTCCTTATAATCTGAAAACCTTTGGGCAACCTAAAGTCACCCCACATATGTATTGGCAAAAAAAGACAAAGATAAGAGACCTATCACATTTTTACTATCATCTGGCCTAAGACCTAAACCTCTTAAAGGGGATGAATCATTGTTATACAATGACAACCAAGCTAATTGTTATAAAAATGCAAAGTATTATATTCTCAATAGGATCATGGAGAATCAAAATTATGAAGGAAGAGGCCTCAAATTGAATCAACAAGGAACCATCAAACCAATTTCTATGACTAAGTATGAAATACCTCATGGACTTGGATTTAAATAGATTGGGGGTGACCCCACATATCTCATTCAAACTCTATCACTAGTGACTAATAATGATGATGCCGATAGTGAAATAGGGGCTGATCATAGCCTCACCTTTGATAACCTAGCTGAAACTAACTTGTTTGATAACAATGCCATTTGTATCCTTATCTTGGCCATTTATCACAACCCTTTGTCATTATATTATCCCCAATTGATAGACTGAGACCAATAAGAATCCAGTCAACTGATTGATGAGTTCTAGAATGATGAGGCATTTTGTGACTTTTTAGGTCTTAGAGACACCATTCTGTTAAGAGATCACAAATCAAGATTCTCAATCACATTAGATCCTACCACCTATTTTGGAGAGTGAGTGAACACCCTTAACCAAAAATAAATAAGTAAAACATTGAGGTCCCAAAGTGAAAACCTCTTTGAGGTGATTTTTGACTAGGGAAAAAGTAAAGATAAAGTCCAGCCTAATGGTGAAAACCTATTTTAGGCACCATTAGATGGGGGTGTTCGTTCTTATTCAAATTTAGAATAGGAGACCACCAATAATGAACTTACTTATGAATCTAAGTTTAAATTTGAGAAACAAGTATTTGATAAATTATTTCAAGAATTTTTGACTATTTTTGTCACATGGCCAAATCTCTCATTAGGGGACTCAAATTCATCATGCCTAGGAGAAGTTGAAGAGTAAGTCCTAATGAAAGACCCTAATATAAGTTAATAGTTCAAGTCATTACCTACTATCATAGAAGATGGTTTGACCCTTCTAGTCAAAGATACAACATAGGTAAATATCAAGACTCCATCAGACCTAAAATAGATAAAATTAGGGGTGTCCCTCACTGAAGAGGAATGTGATGTCTTTATAGCTCTATTGAGAGAATTTGTAGATATCTTTACATGGGCATATTTTGACACACCAAGTTTAGACCCCACCTTGGTTTTGCACCATCTTGTGGTTAATATTAAAACCAAACCAATAAAACAAATGCTATGAAAGATGCATCCTTGCATTTCTATATTGTTAAAGAAAGAGTTGGAAAAACTCTTAGAAGTAGGATGTATCTGATCCATTGATTACTCAAAATAGATCTCCAATGTGGTACCTGTTAGTAAAAAGCTTGAAGGGATTAGAATTTGTATTAATTTTTGAGACATCAACAAAGCTTGTCCTAAATATGATTTTCCCTTGCCTAATATCAACTTGATCATTGACTCCATGGTAGGTTATGAAATGATTTCACTCATGGATGGCTTTTCAAGATACAACCAAATTAGAATAGCACCAAAAGACCAACATAAAACAATGGTCACCACTCCATGGGGATATTTTTTTATCAAGTGATGTCATTTGGCCTTAAGAATGTTGGATCTACATATCAAAGGGACATGATGATCATATTATATGATATGATTCATGATATGTTTTAAGACTATGTCAATGACATATTAGGAAAATCCAAAACTAGGGCTGACCATCTAGTAGTGCTACATAAGATATTTGAAAGATTATCGGAGTAAAAAGTTAGACTCAATCCAAAAAATGTGTGTTTGGTGTAACTTAAGGCAAACTAATTGGCTTCATTGTGTCTCATAGAGGTATTGAAGTTGATCTAGATAAAGTCCATGCTATAATTGAGATGTCACCACCAACCAATTTGAAGTAACTTCATAGTTTTCAGGGTAAGATCCAGTCAATATGACACTTCATCTCTTAGTTAATAGATAATTTTCATCCATTTACACACTTTTTGAATAAGGGAGTTACATTTCACTAGGATGATCACTACCAAACAAATTTTCAATAACTCAAAGACTATCTTGTAAGTCCATTTGTTCTATTACCTCCTATGCTAGGAAGGTGATTCTTTTTATACCTATCAGCTACCAACCATGCTCTATGGGAACTCTTGGATCAATATTATGACAATGGAAAAGAGCACACCATATACTACATAAGCCATACCTTGGTTATGCACCTATTGAAAAAGCTTGTATGGCCATGGTTTTTGTAGCTCAAAAACTACATTATTACATGTTGAATAATAAGACCATGGTCATTTCAAAAGTAAATCCACTCAAGTATATACTATCTAAAATAGATTTGGAAGGTAGAATGGCTTAATGGATCATGCTTATCAGTGAGTTTGACATAGAGCATGCCAATCAAAAGGCAATTAAGGGACAAGCTCTTGCAAATCAACTTATTGAAACATCTCTCATAGACACACAACCACTCACATTTCAATTTACTGATTAATCCATCATGACCATCATTAACACACCCCTTGAGGAGTAGCCTTGGAAGTTATATTTTTATGGTTCATTTACTACACATGGATTGGGGGTAGACCTATTATTTATTACACCATAGGGGTATATAATCCCTAAATCATTTAGAATCAACTTTCCTTGTACAAACAACATAGTCAAGTATGAAGCACTTGTTGAAGGACTTCAATAAGTAGTACATTGGAATATATCCCATATCTAATTTTATGGTGATTCTTAAATAATCAAAAATCAGGTTATAGATCATTTTTAGACCAAAGACAATAAGTTGGTTCCATATAAAGCCATGTTCAACACTCTTAAACAAAAAAATGCCAACATTTAGTTTGAGCACATACCAAGGGCTAGTAACAAAACTGTAGATGTCATGGTTACTATTGGATTTTTGATTCAAAAAACATATAAAGCTAAAGAGTATTAGTTTCTCATCAAGAATTTGGTAGCCCTAGCTCATGAACCTTCAATTATTGCTATGATTTGTGATATTGTTGGTCTTAATTCTATCTGGTACTCAAACCTTTACAACTACCTTCATGACCAAGTTATACCACCTAACCTATCTCAAAAACAAACCAAGGCATTCATTCATCATTCCACTCATTATACTTTACTTGGATCCACCCTTTACCATCATAGTTTTGATGGAACTCTGCTTCATTGTTTAACTTTGGTAGAGTCTACACTAGCATTAAGAGAAGTTCATGAAGGAGTATTTGGTGCTCATTCTAGTGGAGCAGTCATATGTAAAAATATTTTACATACTAATTATTATTGGCCCATAATAGATGCATATGCCACTACATATGTAAAAATGTGTGATAAATTCAATGGCATGCTAATCTGATTCATGCCCCAGTAAAAACTTTGAAACCAATTTTTACACCATGGCCATTTTATACATGGATACTTGACCCCATTGTGAAGATTAAACCCACTTCATCTAACATCCATAAACATATCCTTGCCACCACTGAATATTTCACTAAGTGGGTTGAAGTTATACCCCTCACTTACATGATTGGAAAGTAAATTTCCAAATTCATTTTCAACCATCTCATTTTCCACTATAGTATCCCCTTTGACATTATATCTGATAATGGAGGATCATTCAAAAACAAAAATGTAGACTAGTTGTATGTTGAATATAACATTACAAAAAAAATTCTATTGCATATTACCCTCAAGGTAATGGCCAAGCCAAGGCATCCAATAAAACCATTGTCAATATTCTCAAAAAAGATTGTCAATGATGCCGATCATGATTGGCACTTGTAGATATTATCTACCCTTTGGACATTCCATACCAATCATTGTACTCCCATAAGAGCCACTCCATACTCATTTTTTTATGGTACTAAATCCATCCTTCCCATTGAGGTTGAATTTCCTTCACTGTGCATCTTTTTCAATCATGTCCTAGATGATCATGACTATTGAGTAGCTCACTTACAAGAGTTAGACCTATTGATGAGAAATACATGGATGCACTCAATAATATTCAAGCATATCAAAACTGACTCAAAGGCCACTATAATAGATGTGCTAAGTATAGAACATTTAAACTTGGTAATCTTGTTCTTAGAGAAAACCGAAAAAATACCATGGCTGAGAAGAAGCATAAAGGGAAATTCAAACCAAATTGGATAGGGCCTTTCATCATCACTATAGATTATGGATCAGGAGTATATAGGCTTGCCACACTAGATGGAGATGAACTTCTAGATCTGATGAATATTATTCATCTTAAGTGGTACTATGCTTGAGCACTAAGGTGTATTGTCTATAAGGACCATTTTAGTTATGACATTTTATCACTATTCTTATTTATACAAATACCATCCTTATTCATCTCTTCACCATGTCCACTTTTCACTTTCATTTTATCAACCTAGTGTGTTATAAATCTTAGCCCATTTGACCTAGGTTTTTTTTTGCTAATCATTACATAGTTTCAGGATCGACGTATCTGATTAGTTTCATCAATTAGCTTAATTACTTCAAATAGAGATTACATTTTGGGACAATGTGACATAAGTTTTGGTATTTGCATCATTCATTTGTTATTCCTTTTTTACCATTAGTCTTAATACTAATTATAACCACCTTTGGAAAAATTAGTACCATTGATCTATGCCATTATGTCCTGGTTATAACTTTCTATGGGAAAACTAGGGACAACATTAAGCCTTGGCATACCAACTTGCCACTTCCTATGTCATACCATGCCTTTTTACCAATTGTGCCTATTTTTGTTTGAATTGACTACTACACTAGTCAAATTCCTCTACTGTAAGGGTAGAATTATAGTGACTTGAGGTCCTACTCAGGGACTATGCAGCTAGTGCTCAATACATGTTGAGGTCAGCTCAATCACCCTAAGTTATGTTCTGTCTATTTTGTGAGCAACCTAAGCCACACTCTTTCCATTTTATGAGTAACGTACGCCATGCTCTTTGCATTTTGTGAGCAAACTTAGTTTAAAAAATCTCATCATTTTGTGAGCTTGAACCATTTAGTGCCTCATCATTCTTGAACGATTTGAGATACTCCAAAAAAATTCCAAAAAAAATTGAAAAATTGTTAGAAAAGGGAAAAGATATTGACCACTTCTTTGCCTTAAGGATTCTGGAAACCCTTACTAAGCTACCAGTAAATCACTTGTCACTTACTTTCCCCATATTTTTTGGCCTTTTTTCTCATATACTTTCCATTTTTTAAGACCATTCCTCTTTTTCTATCACATCCATTCTATTTTTTTCCTCAGTTATCACATTCTTACCATTCCTTGGGAGAAATACATTTGGTTTGAAGTTTTTTATTGGATATTACATACATGGAACTATGTAGGTAGCATCTACTTGCCTAGTGCATATGGAGACAACTCAACCACCCCCTTCCTTTTCTTCTATTCCCCTATTTTGCATTTTTGTTAAGTTGTCACCTATTTTCTAGGGGTAATGTTTATAGGGTTTCTATTACATTGTTTATTTTTTTTATTTCTACTTATTATCTATTTGTTTATTTGCTTTTAGCATTGTTGCCTTGATTCAGCTTATGTGTGTCCATTAAATGATTCCTTGCCCACACTTACACTTGAATCCATCCATATTCATATGTTTACATTATCATCATGGTTTCTATCATTGGTGCAATATTTTTTTATTGAGTATTGGATTTCAGGAGTCAGTCCTTATGCATATTTTGGCCAAGTACTCATGATATTATACCATGATTCCTATTGATACATGATACAAAAAACTTAAGCTTCAAGAAGTATATTTAACAATGGTGGCATCTCTTTAGCATTGACATCCCGATTCACTGCCAATCATATCCTAAATAGAGTAATTAACCATGAGAGAATTTCAACCTTTATTAGTTCAGATGAGCATTTCCCTACTAGTAGGTTATTCCAATTCATCATTACCCTCTGTGTTAAGTTATCATCATCCTCAACCAAGTTTATCATGTTTGCCATAATCGGGGTCTAATGATTATAACTGCCTATGGGAAAATCATTACACACCATCCCACTTGCATTTCTCAAATATTATAACTTCCTTTAGGAAAATAATTATGTTTTCACCACTTTAACTTTTCTACCTATATGCAGGAATTTTATTCTCTTGCTTATCTGTCCTAACTAGGGTAGCTCCATCTTCTCAATGATTATAACCACCTTTGGTCAAATCATTGTGTTATCATACCACATTTCCACTATTAGGGTACAATTATTATAACCACCTTTAGGCAAACCATTATACACCACCTCACATGCCTTATCAATGATTTTGACTATTTTTTTAGTATCATTGTGTTTTCACCCCAACATCTTTCCTTTCTTTGGTCCTATCATTTTTCTTCTTTCTTTTCAAGGGACCGTTTGTCGACTTTCCTATGCCAACCATTCCCTCGAGGGGAAATCATAAAGTTAGTTTATCATAATTTTAGTTGTAGGCATACATGACCTTTTCATTCTTTGAGAAGATGTTATTATGTTTATAGCTTGTAATGCCTTCCCAAATAGGGGCAAATTATAGACACCTAAAATTGGCCATCAATAAACTCCAATTAGGATTTGGACCAATTTCCACCTGAAATACATAATTTGGCCTAAAAACACTAAAACATGATAAATGATGTGAAACTAACATATTCAAGTGCCCATTTTGGCCAGGGTATCCCTAAATGGGGTAATGAAATTTATGGGCTAGCTAACTTTGATCAGATCATTCTAAGTCAAAATGCCAATTTTGCCCCTATGTGTTCTGGATTACTCTTTCTTATCAATTTTTATACACAATATGTGTGCCTTTGTTATTTTCTATTGGTAACTTCATAAATGGGAATATGGTTCCAATGCATCTAAAAATGCCTTTCAATTCTAATCTAGTTAGATTTTAGACCAATAACAAGGCATTCTGATCAATTTGAGTAATTTGTGCATAAATTGCTTAATCATGTGTAGAGTAAATTTTACTCTACGATGCATTCAAACTCTCGGTCAAGCACCATAATTTTGGTTCCTACGCACCTCAAGCAAGGTAGCAGAATTTTGAAGCAGAGGGCTAGTTCATTTTGCCTAAGTATCAAAGTGCAGTGGAAGCTGCCAAGTGTCACCCTTCAAGTGTGGGTCCTTTTCCCCTTTTGTTTCCTTTCATTTCATTCTTGGCCTAAGTTGTGATTCGAGCAGAGGTCACCAAGTGTCAATCTTTGGGAAATGAAGCTGGGCAACCAGAGTTCCCTGAACACCTTTGGTAACTTTTGGGAGAACCACAAAACATGCCACGTACCTAATAGTAGTTAAGTAGAATGCACCACATGTCAGCATTTGAGTCCCATATCAGCATCCACTTTTCATTCAAAGAATTTCAACAAGCTAAGCAGTAGAGAGAGCAAAAAGTGCTGGGTGGTAGTTGTGGAGGCCCTGAACTTCCTTTTTGAAGAAGTAGCGGAAGCCACCACGTGTCATCATCCATGGGACTTTGGTCCAACACTTTTGTCCAAAGGGCATCATTTCATTTTGATAAGTATTGAAGTGCAGTAGAGACTTCCACGTGTCACCATCTGAGGTCCCTCTCTACTCCATCCCCAGAGAAAGCAGAGGATGCCACATAAACCTAGAAAGAGAAGCGGAAGATGCCACCTATCTTCTTAGAAGCCGTGGAAGCCTCCACGCATCATCACCTGAGAGATCATCTTTGAGTGTCATCACTGAATAAAGATTGTGGTGGGCCTTAGGAGTTACTTCAAAGTCCAAAGAAGTTTCCAGGTGTTGCCATCTGTAAGAGTCTATTATGAGTCCTGAATAAAACAACAGCACAGCTAAGGAAAGGGAGAGGGCCACGTGTCTTCGATAAACTTGGTGGAGAGTGCCAAGTGTCATTTTCTGATGCCTGGAGGATTTTTATAAAATTGACTAAGTGTCCTCTCCCATTTCAAACATAATGGAGTGTTTTGTGTATCTGTTGCTATAAAGCAAAATGGAGGGAAAATCAGCTAGAATTAATTCAAGTAGATGGAACAATTCATCTGGTAGATTTTTGGAGCCCCCCACAGCATTAAAGGCAATGTCTGTTTCTCCCCTGTGAGCAAGGGATAGAGAAGATCACATGGGAAAGGGGATTAATCAAAGGAGACACCTAATGTTATATAATAAGGATTGTAAAATCTAAAAAAAAGGCAGGGGGGAAGATTTTTGATAGTTTAGACTTCTTGTAATTTTGACCAGTAATATCATTTGCTCTTGTCTTGATTTCCTGAAGTTGTAAAAGTTGATATAATCATGCATGTTTCTGTGCCCTTTATGTGGCTAAATGAATTAAGGAAATTTAAGATCCATGCCTTGGTTGGTGTTACCTATGTCATTTACATAGTAGTCTATGTTGTAGATTTGCTAGTGTTGTGATTGGAAATGTTATTTGCTTTTGTCTCATTTTCTAGAATTTGAAGTTCTACATAATTGTGCGTGACTTTTTTGCCTCTTATGTGATTGAAGGGTTGTATTAAGAAGATTGAACACTATGCCTTTGTTGACAATTCCTATATCTCAGCAAAAGACTCCCCTGTTGTGAGCCTCTATTTATGTTATTCTAATCATTAACATTGATCATGCACCTGTCTGCTCTTAAATGTAATTGAGTCATATAATAGTTTCTCTATGCTCAAGTTACGATTAGGATTACACTCAAGCACATCACCATAGTTAGGTTTCAATTCTTGCATTTGTGTTTTTTTTAATCTCCTATCCCTTTTCTCCAATACCCGATACAAAAGAAGAGACCAGCTTCTCTAAAATATGGAGGTTGTTTCAAGCCACATCATCCCATACCTTGAAACTTCCCATTGTTGTTGATTAAAATCAAGCACAATTTTAAGGCATCAACAATTTCTAGCATGCCTAGTGGGACCAGTCTTTAAGTTTCTATCAAGACCACATGAACCAGAGAGCTATAAGGAGTCAGATCTGTGGACCAATCACCAGATCACAATCTACTAAAAGTCTAGGTATTCTTTTGCCACCTTTGGTAGTTAGTCTAAGAAGAAGAGCTAACCAATTTCTACTAGTACTAAACATGGGAGCCAACGTCCCTTGAATAAATTATGTGAGCTGGAACACTGGTAGCCCCTTAATCCTCCCAACAGCACCAGCTATTTGGGATCCTATTTTAGGAAATGCTCTAAAAGATCTGCCCAAATTCAGTGGGCAAGACTCAAAGACACCCATGGAGCATCTTCAAGATGTATCAGATGTCTGTGCCATACATGGTGTCACAGAGCAAAATGTGGCCTTAATATTGTTAGCAGCCTCATTCAAAGGAAAGGTGGTAGAATGGTATCAGCCTTTGACCCCAAATGCCATTTCTACATGGGACCAGCTTGGAGATCTATTTTTTGAAAGATTTGCAGAGAAGGGTGATAAGTCTTCCCTATTATAGTAATTGATCACTATTCAGAGGGGACCACAAGAGGACATGACTGACTTCAATACCAAATTCTAGAAAATGTGGGATAGAATCCCTGTTGTGGCTAAACCACCACCTGGTATGGCCTTAGTATTCTATCTCAAGGCTTCAAATTCAAATATATCTGTCATGATTCAGTCACTGGGAGGACACACTTTACCGACTACCTATGACCTTACGGTTAGAGTTGAAAATCATTTAATTGATGCCAGAAAACTACCTCCAAGGCCTCCCATGCCTATGTTCCCAAAAATCTCCTTGCCTTTACTTCAAGAGGTTCTAAAAGATGTCAGCCCCCTATGTCTATGTATACTTACCCCTCATCATCTATAAAGCAGCCGGTCCCTACTCAGTCATCCGAGATGGATGATATCAAAAGTATGCTAAGGACATTCTCTAATGAGCTGATTAATATGAAGAGGCATCAGAACACTTTCCTTAAGCCTCCTTATCAAGGCTATCAAGGGAATAGGTTTTCATCCCAGCCGAACCAGTATCAAGGCCCTCCAAGGCAAACCAACAATCAAATAGCAAATCAATTAGTTGCTATTCCCACACCCTCACAGACCATTCCCCCCAACTTAAATAGGGAAATGGTTCTGGGTCAAAATAATTATGTGGATGATAATAATGCTTGGTGTTTTCCTTGCAATGATGCTCACACACCCAAAGATTGTCTTATGGGCAACCTGCAGTAAAGGGTAGCTGAGTAGAGGAGAATGGATGGCCAGTTTGCTAGTACCAGTAGAAATCAAGCATACCAGTGTCTCGGCATGCAAAATTTGGTTCTAGTGGCTCAGATGCAAGGAATGTCCTTGCAACAGAGGAAGAGATAGCCCCAGAACATGCTTTGTTCTCATGGGTTGAGGATGAAGAAATAGTCTTTTTAAATGAAGCATCCACCTCCCAAAGGCCAGTAGTGCAATCCAACTACTATACCAGGTCAAAGAGGAGAATGGTGGAGCAGCCTGAGATTACAAGTGGTCAAGTCAAGAATAATCCTTCATCTCAAGGGCAAAAGAATGTCATTGTTAGACAAGAAGCACCTTAATTGGTATAAGATCAAGGGATCCCTATCCAAATTTAAGAAAAGACAAGGTATCCATATTTCCAAAAAACTCAGTCTTTGGTGCCAGTCAATGTAGTGGACCAATTAAAGAGGACTCCAACTCAAGTATCTATATGGGATATCTTGGCTATCTTTGAGCAAAAGACATTATTTCAAGAAGCTCTGCAAGGGAAAACAGTGCCTGAAGGTACTGTTACCAAGGGAGGACTTGATGGAAAGGAAAAGCTCAAAGACTCGATTCCTCCAATGACAATAGCCTTCGTGAACAATGTAGCACAAGTAAGTAAATCCAAGCCAAAGCCTTTCTATTTGACTCTGATAGTTGGAAAGAAACTTTTGCATAATGCATTGATAGATTTAGGAGCTAGCACAACTGTGATGCCTAAATAAATAGCTAATGCCTTGAAAATAAATTATGAACCCCTCGTAAAAGGAGTTATACAGCTAGATGGCAAAATAGTGCAAACCATAGGGAGAATAAAACAACTCCCCTTACAGTTATACACATGTCCCAATGTAATTGTCAACCAGGATATAGTTGTCATAGATATCCCTCCTATCTTTGGTTTATGTTTATCCAGAGACTTTACAACAAAAATAGGAGGATACATGTCTCTTGACTGGTCTCACCTCATCCTGTGAACCAGATATGGTTCAAAAATGAAGATTCTATCTAAACCACTATCCAAAGACCACATCACCAACAAGCCAACAACAAGATTAGAAGCAGATCATGCCATGATAAATAAAGAAGAAAGAAATTTTGTTGAATAACTGGGTGACTGGACCGAGCATGATCAAGAAGAAGAAAATAGTCAGTTGTTGGCTATGATGCATAGCAACCCATATGGGAACTATGATTCTACTGGCTTGGGCACGTATGTCATTTTTGATAAGGATCAGGTGATCCCAAATGTTATAAGTGAAGAGGTACCTATTTCTCAAGATTCAGAGGTCTGGACTTTGAGTTTTGATGGGGCCAAAAGTAAACATGGTGCTGGAGCAGGAATCTGTCTTACTGCTCCAAATGGTGATAAAATTTTAAGGGCTATTTGATTTCAATTTTCTTGCACTAATAATGATGTAGAATATGAATCTCTAGTACATGGGCTCCTATTAGCCAAGAAAAAGGGGATAAAAAACCTAAGAGTAAGAAGAGATTCAAAATTAATGGTGAAGTAAATACGGGAAAAGGTAGTCGCCAAGAATGTGAGAATGAGGTCCTACAGGCATAGGATTTGGGATTTGATAGAGGATTTTGATGCCTTCAATATTGAAATCATTCTTAGAAGTCAAAACACTGAGGCTAATAGGATGGCTCAAATTGGCTCACAGTTTAACCTAGTGACTGGCCTATTGGTTAACAATGAGTCAGTGAAAGTTATAGTGAGGCCAACCATCCTAGACAATGATGAAAATTGGCAAGTGTTTGAAAATGATGCTCAGGTAGTCTCTTTCTTACATCAATCAAATACGTTTGTAGATTAGTTACAAACTAAAATTGAAGAGGCATATGGTGATCAGGTTATTCAATTAAGGACTAATAAGCTCCCTAAAGGATTGATCACCTTAGAAAATTTGTTTGACCTAGAAGATGTAAGCCTGGGAAAGAAAAGGTTCCAGGTAGATGAGGTAGACTATTTTTAGTTAGAGGTGAGTGCCAGGAAGAAACTAAAGGTTGGGAATTCTACAACTTAAAAGGAAAAGGAAAAACTGATTGAATTTTGTCAGAGATACGATAGAGTCATAGCTTGGAGCTATGACAACCTTCATGGATACAATAGAGACATTATCTAGCATACAATAGAGTTGACAGAAGGATCCAAACCCACCAGGTAGAAATAGAGGCCAGTAAATCCAAGGATTGAGCCTCTAATGGTAGATGAGTTTTAGAAGCTTTTAGATTTAAAGATAATATTCCCAATCAAACACTCAACCTGGGTATCAAATCTGGTCCCAGTTAGGAAAAATAATGGAGATATGAGACTGTGTGTAGATTTCAGGGATCTAAATAGAGCATCTCTAAAAGACCACTATCCCTTGCCCTCCATGGAACAAATTCTAAAAACTATGGTTGGATCAGAGAGGTTTTATTTACTTGATGGTTTTTCTAGGTATAATCAGATCTAGCTCGCTGAGGAAGACTAGTATAAGACTGCTTTCACTACCAAATGGGGGACATTTGCCTATGCAAAGATGTTGTTGGGATTATCAAATATAGGAGCCACCTTTCAATGAGCTATGGATATATCCTTTGGTGAGCTAATAAATAAGGTCATCCTAGTTTATCTTGATGATCTCACTATTTTCTCAAAAAATGTTGATGATCATTTGGAATCAGTCTTCAAGAAATGTCAAGATTTTGGGATATCATTGAATCCCAAGAAATGTATTTTTGTTGTACCTCAGGGTAAACTATTGGGGCACATATTATCTAAGGAAGGAGTTTCTATATATCCTAAGAGGATCACAACTATAATGGACTTACCATTTCTAGCAAATAAAAAGGCAGTCCAATCCTTTTTACTGAAAATCAATCTTGTCAGTAAATTCATATCTAATTTTACAGGCTTGGTCAGACCAATGACACTCTTGTTTAAAAAGGACCTAGCCTTCAAGTGGTCTATGGAAGGAAGGCAAGCTTTTGAGGGGGTTAAGAAGGCCATCTCAGCAGCCCTAGTGCTCAAGAATCCAGATTTTTCCAAGCCCTTCGTGATGTATGTCTATGGAGGGGAATCAAGTATTGTTGCTATCCTGACTCAAAAGAAAAATAGGCTAGAGGTAGAACACCCAATAGCCTTTTTCTCAAGAACTCTCAGAGATTATGAGACTAGGTACAATTTTGTGGAAAGACAAGCCTATGCCATGGTGAAAGCCCTCAAGAAATTCAGGCATTTGATATCAAGGAACAAAATTATAATACTTGTATCTCACCCAAGTGTCAGGGAATACATCATGGAAGGGGAGATTACTGAGAAAAGAGCCAATTGGATCACTAAGATCCTTGAATACAATGTAGAGGTTAGACCCACCAAGCTGGTCAGAGGTAGGGGACTATGCCAATATATAACTCAAGAGCTGGAAAAGATGTTACCTGAAGGAACAAATTCAGAAGGAGAGCTAGGGATGGTGCTAAAGTTACAAGAGATTGATCAAGAATCCTGGGTCACAAATAGGATTCAATTTATGAAAAATGGGGTTTATCCAAGAGAACTCCCTCAAAACAAGAGGAGGTATTATAGGATATAGGGAGTTCATTTTGTCTTAATTGAACAAGTCCTTTTTAGAAGAAATTCTGATGGGAAATTGTTAAGATGTGTAGAACAGGCTGAATCCAAAAGGATACTACATGAAATGCATTATGGAACATCAGGAGGACATTTTTCTACAAAGACCATAGCCATAAAGATAAGTGAGGTAGGATATTTTTGGCCTACTTTATCTGCAAATTGTTATCAGTTGGTTAGAAAATGTCAATCTTGCCAATATTATGTGGGGATGCGGAGGATTGCAGCCATGCCACTGAGTCCTATAGTTGTGGATGAGCCTTTTGCTCAATGGGGTATTGACTTCATTGGGATGATAAATCCAGTGTCCAGCATGGGTCACAAATGGATATTGATTGCCACAGACTATTTCACCAGATGGATCGAAGTAGTCCCACTTAAAGAAGCAATAGAGAATGTGATCCTATATTTTCTAGGGGATATCACTACTCACTTTGGGACACCTCATACCATCATTTTAGATAATGCTAAAGCATTCCTTGGGTCTAAAGTATCTAACTTTGCCTTGAGACATGGAATATATCTGAAAACTTCATCTAACTATTATCCTCAAGGTAATGGTCTGGCAAAATCAACCAACAAGAACCTGATAAGACTCATCAAAAGGATAGGGGCTGATCATCACAAAGAGTGGCACAAAGTGCTTAATCTAGCACTATGGGCTGATAGAATCACACCCAAGCATGTGATCAAAATGTCTCCATATGAATTAGTCTATGGAAAGTCTGTCATGACTCCCTTAAGCTTGGAAATCCCTGCTCTCTAGCTGATCAAACAAATTGAGATTGAAGAAAATGGCCCCATGCAGGTCAGACTCGTAAAACTTCTAGAAGTTCAAGAAAAGAGGGACATAGCCCATGATTCATTAATCAAGCACTAGGGAATGGTTAAAAATTATTTTGATAAAAGGACTTCAAATCCTAATTTTGAAGTGGGCTTGATTGTCTTGAAATGGGATGCAAGGGCCGCTAAGCTAGGTTAGCATACCAAATTTGAAGCACTATGGACTGGTCCATATAGAATTCATGCATGTAAGCAAGAGAATTCTTTCAAGCTAGAGTCGATAGAAGGAGAACCTAAAGAAATTCTTGTAAATGGAATCTATTTAAAACATTTCAATTAACTTGAGTCTCTCATGTATTATAGTTAAATAGTTTCCCTTCTTTGCATTACTTTTCTGTTGTTTTCCTGCTTTGCTTTTGAATAAGTGTTTTAAACATTGGTCGACGACCCTTTTTGAAGCTGTAATTTTTACAATTTTGATATAGTGGGAGGTGGAGTTTTCTTTTTGAGTAGGCTCAAAAGTCTTGATGGTCACCAATAACTGTAGAGTAAATTTTACTCTACGATGCATTCAAACTCTCAGTCGAGCACCATAATTTTGGTTCCTGCACACCTTGGGCAAGGTAGTAGAATTTTGAAGCAGAGGGTCAGTTCATTTTGCCTAAGTATCAAAGTGCAGAAGAAGTTGCCGAGTGTCACCCTCTGAGTGTGGGTCCTTTTCCCCTTTTATTTCCTTTCATTTCATTCTTGGCCTAAGTTGTGATTCGAGCAAAGGTCACCAAGTGTCAATCTTTGGGAAACAAAGCTTCACAGCTGGAGTTCCCCAAACACCTTTTGTAACTTTTGGGAGAACCATGGAATGTGCCACGTACCTAGTAGTAGTTAAGTGGAATGCACCACATGTTAGCATCTGAGTCCCATATCGGCATTCGCTTTTCATTTAAATACTTTTAATAAACTAAGTAGTAGAGAGAGTAGAAAGTGCTAGGTGGCAGTTGTGGAGGCCCTGAACTTCCTTTTTGAAGAAGTAGTGGAAGCCACCATGTGTCATCATCCATAGGACTTTGGTCTAATGCTTTCATCCAAACGGTGTCATTTCATTTTGCTAAGTATCGAAGTGCAGCGAAGACTGCCACATGTCACCATCTGAGGTCCCTCTCTACTCCATCCCCAGAGAAAGCGTAGGATGCCACATAAACATAGAAGGAGAAGTGGAAGATGCCATGTATCTTCCTAGAAACCACAGAAGCCTCCATGCATCATCACCTGAGAGATCATCTTCAAGTGTCATCACTAAATAAAGATTGTGGTGGGCCTTAGGAGTTACTTCAAAGTCTGTAGAAGCTACTAGGTGTTGCCATCTGTAAGAGTCCCTTATGAGTCTCGAATAAAACTACAACATAGCCAAGGAAAGGGAGAGGGCCACGTGTCTTTGATAAACTTGGTGGAGAGCACCAAGTGTCATTTTTTGATGCCTGGAGGATTTTTAGAAAATTGACTAAGTGTCCTCTCCCATTTCAAACATAACAAAGCATTTTGTGTATCTGTTGCTGCAAAGTGAAATGGAGGGAAAATTGGATGGAATTAATTCAAGTAGATGGAACACTTCATCTGGTAGATTTTTGGAGCCCCCCATAGCATTGAAGGCATTTTTTGTTTGTCCCCTATGAGCAAGGGACAGAGAAGATCGCGTAGGAAAGGGGAGTAATCAAAGGAGATACCTAAGGCTATATAAAAAGGATTGTAAAATCTAAAAAAAAGGGAGGGAGATTTTTGATACTTTAGACTTCTTGTAATTTTGACTAGTAATATCATTTGCTTTTGTCTTGATTTCCTAAAGCTATAAAAGTTGATATAATCATGCATGTTTCTGTGCCCTTTATGTGGCTGAATGAATTAAGGAAATTTAAGCTCCATGCCTTGATTGGTGTTACCTGTGTCATTTACACAGTAGTCTATGTTGTAGATTTGCTAGTGTTGTGATTGGAAATGTTATTTGCTTTTATCTCATTTTTTGGAATCTGAAGTTCCACATAACTGTGCATGACTTTTGTGCCTCTTATGTGATTGAAGGGTTCTATTAAGAAGATTGAACACTGACTTTGTTGACAATTCCTGTATCTTAACAAAAGACTCCCCTGTTGTGAGCCTCTATTTCTATTATTCCAATCATTTACATTGATCATGCACTTGTCTGCTCTTAAATGTAATTAAATCATATAATAGTTTCTCTGTGCTCAGGTTAGGATTAGGATTACACTCAGGTGCATCGCCATAGTTAGGTTTCAATTCCTGCATTTGTGTTTTTGTTTAATCTCCTATCCCTTTTCTCCAATACCTGATACAAAAGAAGAGACCAGCTTCTCTAAAATTTGGAGGTTGTTTCAAGCTGCATCATCCCACAGCTTGAAACTTCCCATTGTTGTTGATTAAAATCAAGTGGAATTTTAAGGCATCAACATCATGCTTAAGAACTAATTAATCCAAATCAAGGCCTAATCAAAAATTCCATAGAAACTTGTTGAATACTTATTTTTGGAAATGAATATTGAATATCTACATCATCAGGTGACCTCATTTCTTAAGAAGACATCCCTAGGCCATAAATGCCATAAATATTAGGATTTATGTCTGCCATGCCTCATCAATGCCTTCCATGATTCCCTCCATACCTCTTAATTTCCACTTCTTCTAATTTTATGATGAGAATAATTAAAAACTTAATTCCAAAAATTGAATTGATCCTCAACCACAAATCTCAATCTTATGGTGGATGGTTCAAGTTGATTCTAGACATTTGCAAAAATCTATAAATAGGAGGCCTCACAACATCATTTCTAAGACTTGAGAATACAAAGTTATAATGCAGGATTGGTTCTAAAATCTTCATGAAACTAGTGTTACCATGCCAAATTGATTCCAAGCCAAGACAAGCCACAAGCCAAAGGTGCCAAGGAGAGATTGAGGTAGCCAAGCTTCCATTACCAAGGACTTCATGAGCACAAGCTGAGCAAGCCACTAATATAAATGAATTTGGAGCATTCAAGGAAGGTGAAAGAATTATTGTGTTTTATTCCTTACTTTTTAGTTGTGTTTGTCATTTGTTTTTGTTAACTAAGCTCTCTCTAGTGTTTAGGCCTAGAGATGTTATGTTATTAGTGTGTTTCTTTCATTTTTTTTCATTTTGGAACTAACACCATACTAACCATCCTCTCTTGAGTCAAATTACTAGAGTACAATTATTGGCCTAACCTTTTCAAAGATGGTCATGCATGGGTTCAAAACTGTTGGAAGTGTGCCCTTTTTACAGGAAAGTAGATACTAGCAACCATTCCACTCAATCCAATTTAGTTAGATCAACCCTTTATGAAATGGGGGTTAGAATCATAGGGATGATTAATCCACCATAAAGTGGAGGACATAAATTGGTGCTCACTACAACTGACTACTTTACCAAGTGGGTGAAAGCCATAACTTTGAAAGAAGCCAATGAGGTTATAGTTTTAAATATCTATGATATCATAGTGACTAGGTTTGGCATTCCAACCACCATATTTTTTTATAATGCATTAGAGCATTCATTGGTCTCAAGACAAGAGAGTGGGATCTCAAAATAGTTATCCACATCAACACCTCTTCCAACTACTATCCTCAAGGAAATGGATTAGCAAAGTCCATAAACAAGAATTTTCTAAGAATCATCAGGAGGATTATGGAAGAGAATAAAAAACATGGCACATTAATCTAAAGATAACCTTGTGGGTTGACAGGGTGAATCCTAAAGCTACCATTAGCCATTCTCCATATGTCCTTGTGTATGGAAGGGAAGCCAAATTTCTTATCTCCCTCAATCTACCCACACTAGAATTAGCCCATCAACTTGAATTGATTGAGGGTGAACTCATGAGCGTAAGGATGGCAGGAGCTCAAAGAAACCAAAGATATTGTTATGAAAATACTAGAGTCTCAGTAGGCTCAGGTCAAAAAATCCTTTGACAAAAGAGATATAGCAATAAGTTTTAAGGAAGGGGACCTGGTCCTCAAATGGGATTTAAATAAGGCCAAACTAGGAAACCATACCAAGTCTGAAAAATTGTGGAGCAATCCTTATTTAATTCATAGATGTAAGGAACATAATACCTTTTAGATTTCCCAACTAGATGGAGAGGTATTACCCATCCTAGTAAATAAAATTCATTTGAAACTTTGGTATTAAGGAGCATTGCATCCAATGTAACATATTATACATATTAAAGTAGTTTTTGTGCTTTCCTCTAAGTGCTTTGTGCACATCTCTTTCTATTTTATTCATTATTTCCCTTTGAGTGCCTTGAGCACTTTGTTATTCTATTCTCTTTTTTTCTTATTGCTTTATGAGAATTTATAAAAAAAGGGGAAACTTTGTAGTAGTTTGACCTAGTTAAAAAAATATTATGACTCTATGTGCCCAAAGGATTGGTTTAAGGAAACTAGTCTCTTACATAGTATGCATGAAACCCTAGGAAATCACCAGAGATATTGGCCATATTTTTCCTACATACATAACCTTACCTTAAAATGTCAAGCATGAATCGAACTAGGACTATGGAGCTGACTCCTTTGCCAATTTTTTTCATTTTCCCATATTTGGCCATTTTTTTAGAAAAGTACAAGTAGATCCAAGAAATAATTTTCATGAAGCCATATCTTGTATATGTGACACTCTTAGGATGAAGTAATCACATGGGTTTATTTATCCTAGTCCCTAGTTATCATGCACCAAACTACAGATAATGTGATGATGTATGAGGGAAGATATGTTGAATCAATGTCATCCTCCCAATCAAATTATGTCATTTATCTATGGCATCTATAAGAATGCCATGAAAGGTCACATGGAGGAGCTCTTTTTAAAATTTTACAAATACATGTAGGAATCTGCTAGAATTGGTGGATCAAAATGGTTCACTCCTTGTCATGTAAGGGGCATTTCCTAAAAATTTGGTGCCATAATAATTCTTGCACTTTAAGTTATGAGCTTGAAAAGCTAATCAAAAAAGGGGAAACATTCATGTGAACATCAACTTTAGTTTCTAGAAAGTAACCACTAAAATTTAAAAGGTGGGCCTAGGCAAATCAAATGGTGCAATTCCATTTAGACAAAATAGATCCATAGTGTGATCTTAGGTTAAATGGTCAATGTATCCTGAGTGCCGATCAGAGGACAAGTTGGAAGAATAAGGTCTTAAGGATCTACAATATTTATGTGATCTAATCTTAGATCTGATAGAGTGAAATGAGTTAGCAAGTTGATAGAGCCAATTCAAATTTCCAAATGACCAATAAGCAAAAGTGAGCCTAGGTAATTCTTGATAAAGCTCAGTGGGGCAAATCTTGACATAAGTTAGTGGAAACAAGGAGCTGAGTCTAAATGGATATTTAGAGCCAATAATTTATTGATCAAAAGGAGACAAACATTAAAGGGGGTGCCATATATATAACTATAGGAAAACCAATATTCTTGGATTGGTTTTAAACTATAATTAATATGGTTTAAGATTTGATCCATGCCTTCGATAAGTTGCCACTCAAAATAGATGTGGTGTGTACCTGATAATTTGAAATATCTATGGATTTTATCCTGATGATGAAGCAAAGTGGGGGATGATGTGTAGGATGGATGCAATCAGGAAGTTAGAGCATTCATCTATCAGATGGTTTTATTCATCAATGTAAATCATGGTACATAATCATGAAAAACAAACTCTTGTCTCCTAATGACACTCACATGCCAATAAAAATATTCAAGATCACTAGGGGTAGGGTGAAGAAAATTATTTATGATGATTTGGTATCAATCAAAGTAAATTAGGAGGAGAATTCATTGGGAAAAGGTGGAAGTTCAACCAATGATCTTGGATAGCTCATGGATAGATGTAAATTTCTCCCTTCATCTTCCCCTATATAATCCTTTTCTTTTCCTTTAGAAAGGGTTCTTAGATCTATAAATTTTTGAGAAACTGCTCTCTCTCTCTTTCAAGTCTAGAAATGTAGAGACTCTCTTTTGGTAAGGCAACCCCTTATCAAAATTTATATGAAACCTCTTAAATTAATAAATATTTTTTTGGCCTATCTTGCCTTTTAAAATTGTGTTTGGTAAAGTATGTATACTATCACATTGTGAAGGAGAATCTTGTATGCTTTCAGTCCTTCTTTCCTTCTTTCTTGCTCATTTCTAAGTGTCTTGAATCTAGTTTTAGGTCTAATTTAGTGTTCTTCCTATCATTAATGTAAGATTTTAGTGAGTCTTAGAACTCCTCTTTGTCTTCAATTATGATTTTCAAACCTAATTTATGAAATACTAATGTAACTAGCTAGTTTTGTAAGATTGTGTGAATCAATATTGTCTTAGGCTTATTTAGTGTTTGCTCCATGCATATGAGGGCCTCATTTAAATTTAGTACATCACCTATTGATTTTTTAGGATCCCTTATCTCTTTTCCTAACCCTTTTCTCATGAAGCACTAGGCTTAGTTTTAGTTTTAAGTGAGTATTAAAGAGGAAATCAGCCTACTCCGAAGGTTTAATCCCATCATAGGTAACCTACAGCTTTGGATTGTCCCAATTTTATGGATCATCTAGGCAAATCCCAAATAAATTCTCCCAAGGCTACGATTTGAAAGCCATAATAGGTCAAAGAAATCATGAAAATTCCTCCTCACAATTTGAAGTAACATAGGAGTCTTCAAGTCAAGTTATAGGCCATTCGATGCTTCATCTCTCAACTAGTAGATAAGTGTCACCCTTTCACCCACCTTCTAAATAAGGGAACCCATTTTAATTGGAAATCTAACTACCAACATGACTTTGATAGACTTAAACAATATCTAGAAAATCCTCTAATGTTATCACCGCCCATCACAAGAAGGCCATTATTTCTATATAAATCTATAATAACATGTGTGATTGGGGCCCTTCTATCCCAACATAGTGATGAAGGAAAATAATGGGATATATATTATCTTATTCGTACACTAATTTCATATGAGCTAAATTATACTCCAATTAAAAAACCTACTTAGCCATTGTCTTTTCTTCACAAAAACTTCACCACTATATGCTTAATAGTCAAGTACAACTCATCGCTAAGGTTTGATCCTCTTAAATATTTTATATCCAAATTTTCCCTCAAAGGAATAACGGCTAAGTGGATTATTTTTCTTAGTGAATTTTACATTAAATATGTCCATCAAAAACCCATCAAGGGCTAGGTAATTATGGATCAACTTGTAAAATCCCATCTTACAGATACTCAACCTTTGGTCACAGTTGTCTAGATAAATCTATCATGAATTTTATAAAATAGAATAGATGGAAAATATATTTTGATGGCTCATTCACCACACATGGATTTTGTGTAGGTATCCTTTTGGTCACCCCACAAGGTGACCTTATTCCAAAATCCTTCTGCCTCACTTTCCCATGCACTAATAATAATTTTTAATATGAGTCCTTAGTTGATAGCTTCCAATTAGCCATCCAATAGAACATTCATTATTTCCAAGTGTTTAGTTATTCACAACTAATAATAAATAAATCTAATGATGAGTTCCAAACTAAAGATGAAAAATTACTCCCCTATACGTAGTTGGTGGATCATTTGAAGTAGAATTTTTAGTCTATTATGTTTGAGAAAGTACCAAGGGGAAGTAATAAGGAATATAATTTTATGGATACTATTGGGTCTTTGATTTACCTTCCTGAAGATTTCCTTAAGGGAAATGTTTTAATAGAACATCTAATCTTACTAGCTCATTAGTCTATATCTCATCTCCAAATTTGTGTTATTCTCGATCCTAGTCTCCCTAGTTATCATGATATCTACTATTACCTCCATGATAACATCCTTCCACCTAACCTCAACCAACATCAATAAAAATACTTTATCCATCACATCTCTTATTACACTATCCTTGGCAACATGCTCTATTGGAGAGGTTATGATGGTACCCTATTAAGATGTCTGAAATCAAAAGAGGCTACTCTTATGATCGAGAAAGTCTATGATGGTATATGTGGTGGCCAAGTTAGTGGAATGGGCCTAGCTAAGAAATTGATTTGGACTAGATACGATTGAACTATGATGGATCAGGACACATGAAAATATGTGTGTAAGTGTGTGTCATGCCAAAAACATGGTAAGTTAATTCATGTCCCTATGTAGGAGTTACAACCTATCATGAGTCCATGGCCATTTTCTATTCAGGGACTAGATTTGATTAGTAAGATAAATCCTATGTATTGTGATGGATATAAGTTTAGTATCACTACTACAAATTATTTCATGAAATGGGTAGAAGTAATTCCACTCACCTATACCACAAGTTTCTAGGTTTCCAAATTCATCTAAAATTATATCAATTACCATTTTGGCATTCCTACCAACCTCATATTAGATAATAGTAAGTCCTTTAAAAATCAATAATTTGAGGCCCTATGCAAGCATCATCATATCAATCAACACTTTTTTGTGCCCTATTATCCCTAGGGGAATGGACAAGCTTAATCCACAAATAAAACTCTTCTCAAGATTATTAAGAAAATAATCAGTGATGTAAGAAAGAACTGGCACTTACAATTATAACTTGTACTCTAGTCTTATGGGACAAGTGTACAAACACCCACTGGGGCCATTTTGTACTCATTGGTGTATACTATAGAAGCCATCTTACCTATAGAAGTGGAGATCCCCTCTTTATGCATCTCATTGTGGGGTATTATCATTGATCATAATCTTCAACAAGATAGCCTGCACAAATTATATCTTTGGATGAAAAGTGTTAAAGGGACCTAAATCACCTATAGGCATACTAAAATAGATTAAAAAGGAAATATCGCAAGAAGATCTAGTCTCAAGAGTTTGAGGTTGGTGATCTAGTCCTCAAAGAAAATAAAAAATATATCAATGTAGACAGAGATAACAAGGTGAAATTTGAAGCCAATTTGCTTAGGCCCTATTTAATTATTTCCAACTTTAGATTTTTACCCTACAAGTTAGCTACCCTTGATGGTGATGAGCTCGATGAGCCAATGAACATCATACATTTAAAGTTATTTTATGATTAATCATCCTTGTTAACCTCTATTATTAAGTCCTCACTCTTGGGGGCATATCTATTTCCATCTCACCTTTCCTATCCTTTTTTCATTCCATTCCATAACTGACCCATATCTTAAAAGTAGGAATCTTTTAACAAGATTCAGTAGAATCAAGAGATAGATAGTTTACACTAAGGCAAATTATTTATTTTTATAAAAGGGGAACATTTTTTGGGGAGTATTTTAAAGTCTCTTTATCCATTTTCAATATATATCCTTAACCCCCCATTTCCCCATACATACCTCCATTGTATCCTCTTGGAGGACTATGTCTCCTACTAGCATCAACCTTTTATCCATCCTCGTTTGTCTCATTATTTTCCTTAATCCATGGTCCATATAGAATCAACTAATTTCATCACTATGGAAGGGTCAATAATAAGTCTTACTTCAGGATCCCATATACATTATGCAATTGAATCTCAATTGATCACCTTGGACCCTATAGGCTATTGATCTAGATAATTTGGATCCTTATCTTGATCAAACAATTTGGGAAAAATATACCACATGTATATATCCTTTGTCATCTTTTAGACCATTGTATAGACTCATGTCAATGTAATCACTTAACACAATCACCTATCTATCCATTTTGTTTATCCCTATCTTTAATCTATTTTGTCTTTTGTATATATATATGTATGTGTATATATATATATATATATATATATATATATATACATATATATATATATATGTATGTATATGTATATATGTATGTATATATATATATGTATGTATGTATATATATATATATATATGTATATATATATGTATGTATATATATATATGTATATATATATGTATGTATGTATATATATATATATATATATATATGTATATATATATATGTATGTATATATGTGTTTGTGTGTGTGTATGTGTGTGTGTGTGTGTGTGTGTGTGTGTGTATATATATATATATATATATATATATATATGCATGTTTTTCAGAAGTATGGTTGTTTTATTAATCATTTAGTCTTATAAATATTAAATTGTTTTGTTATTTTTATCTTTTACTTAATGGGAAAAAGGATAGTCTAAGTGACTACCTAAGTTCATTTTGGGCAAAGTCACTTCAAAATAGAGCTCCCCCGTGCACTACGTTTTTAACATGTCTTTGATCTCTATCATGTTATTAGTACACACTCATTCATCAGTGCAATATTTAAAGGGATTGCATACATTATTAATGGCTTCACAAATTATCACCCATCCCATTCCCATTCCTCCCCCAATCCTATTACTATCTAGTCTAGCCATTACTAGCTAACTCAATCATCTTAGCATTTCATCACTAACCTACCTCCTTGGTGTAGGAGATTGTTACCCAAACTCAATTGGTGAGACATACATGTTAGAAATGTATTATATTTTATTAAGCACATGGATTAAAATTTCAAATCAAAAAATATCATTAATATAACATAACATTACATCCATATAAATCATTATCATTATATCTATATGATAAAATCCTATGGATCCAAATCTAATCTATAAATTATATAACATCATCACATAAATAATCATTCAATTTATATTTAACATCTGACTAATCTATCCACATATCCATATATACATAAATAATCATCTATCTACCATATCACCATAACTATCACATCATCCATACATTAATATCTAACTACCTACTCACATCCCATTATAACAATGACATTCAATCATATAACACACATACAAAACATCACATCATATGACATAATACATATAATCCAATAAATCATCTAATCCATCTAACCCATCAATAAATCCATCTCATCACATCATATACCATACACATATACATAATTAATGTATATCACAAAACCATAATCATCACTATAAAACACATCACATCACATCAAAAATCCCATCATATATATACAAATGTCCACATGAAGTCCATGTCAAAAAATATATAAATTATAAAGCCCCCATGGGCATAAATGTGCCGCAATAAACAAAATACATATATATTATCCCCCATAGTCTCAAATAGGTTCCTAGTGGTGCTCTGGGTTGCTGGTGTACTAACTATAATGAGTTACCTCTGAATGTAGATGCACATTTCTCGACTAACATTACTACCTAGTATAAGTCCCTATAATATTGTGCCTCCTACATCAACCTCATGATGTTTTTCATAACATCACCAATCCCACCTACTAACATAATTGTTTCTTCCTCTTCCTTGGCCCTCTTGGCCACATTCACCTCTCATGTTAGATCTTTGATCTAAGTCTACATCTAGTTGATCTGCACCTAAAACCCAATAATCTATGAGTCTTGACTATGGATTTAGATCTATAGCATAACTATTTGAGCCTATAAAGAGGTGACCTATCCCTATAATCCAATAGCTTATGCCTTTTCTTGGGCTAACTACCCATCCTTCTATGCCATATAACTATATAACTAGGCTTAGAGCTAATCTCTGTATGGTAATAACAAGTATCTTCATGATCCATCTTTTCACCTCTATCTCTAGACATGCTAATGGATATCTCTCATCCTTAGTTAATGGCTACTAAGAAGGTCTTGACCCATCATCACTCCCAATAGATATATCATATGTCCCAACCACCCTAACCTAGGTACTACTCCCCCTACCTAGGTTTGACTCCCTCTAGCTTGAGCTACAACAACTAATTAATCACCATCACCCCCATCTACCTCCATAGCACCTAGTCCTCCCTATCCATCCTAGGCACCTTGAATTGGGACTTGTCCCCTCTTCCATCTCTATAGCCTTACCTGTGCCTATAAGACCCTCCTAACCACTCCCCTCTATGTCATAGGCTTATGCCTAAGAAAACTCATTGATATCATGTAATCCCACCATGTAATATAAGTTAGTATCATACCTGCATTTGGTAAAGGTGTCTAGAAATATCACAAGATTTGGGAAAGGCTATAATAATCTATGCATGCTATAGCTCTATCCACTTCCCTACCCCATTGTGGCCTCTCTCAGTCATTCTATCCAAATATATGCTCCTCACTTGGAATATCTTTTAGGATCCCATATTATATCTGAACATGATCAGGTCTATATTTCTTTATAATGAATTCCCTTTGACTTGTTAGGTAACACTCTATTAGCATTTACTATATTACCTTGACCTTATCCTCTTAACCAAAATGAAGGCCCATGTAAGGAATCCAAGTGATGTGCTTTATCCATAAACTATCAAAATCCTATCTTTAGAACCTCATCTCCCCAGCATAACCATTTTATACACCTATAAAAAATACCATCCAAAGACAATGGGCTCATGAGGCTCTCTAGTTGTTTGAGTAATTAGTGGTTGTTGGATCATTATGTGCTCCTAGCTCTAAATCTATAGTTTAAGGATGGACCTAGGCTCATAGCTCCCCTATAGGCCCTCAAGTATAACTATCGATATAAATGAGCCAACACCACTACCCCCATGTAGACACCTTGAAATCCTAAACCATATTAGAAATCACATCTCCATGTCCTAGGTGAAACCATTATCCACTTTTGTCTGGTATAAGTACATTGGTAATAAAAGACATCAGCACTAGTGTCAATTATTTGATGGTCCCCTCTCGAAGGCATCTTTCTATATCCACCCATTAGTCCAACACACCAAATCATAACCATCCTATTAGTATTTGCATTATCACACTTAGTGTGTATGATTTCTAGTAGATCTTGTCCCCTATCTTTAGTAATTGTAAAATTCAATATTCATCTTCAAATGTCACTATCATCTCTCAAATCAAAAAGTGGAAGGTACTCCTATTCAAGTTCCATCACTCCACCAATGCAGTAATCAAGGCATGATAAATCTCCACCACCGACATCATAGCTATGTAATATAACCCCACCATCTCTAGCACACATAGTTAATAGGGGTTAATTGATGTATCTTATGAACTACCTCAAGACACTATAATTGAGATGTCATCATGCCCAAATCCTCCTAAACTAATCAAATAAACCACCTTTAATAATATTCCATCACACATTATTTTTTAACCTTTCTCACCTAATCACCTCACTCACCCATAACACATTTCACCTACCTTCCAATCTTACTTATCCTAAACCATATATCCCACACCCTAAAAACCTATAATCCATATTAATATCCCTTGACTAATCCTAACCAATCCATCCCTAACCTAACCAACCCCACCTTCTATCTTAAGCCACTTCCTTAACTAACTTACACTCCTAATATGTTAACTACCCATCTTAATTAACCTACTTAAACACTCCCAATCCTTACTTACCAATCCCATTTATCCTCAACCGTAATCATCTAACTTACACCTAACTAAACCTAACCCATCCTAACCTAACTAACCCTTATCCATCTTAACCTAACTAATTCTAATCCTAACTAACCTCATCATTTTATCTCATCTAATTCCCTCACCATCTCTTCCTATCCCTTAAAACCCCCTATCCAATCCTTCCATCTTCCCATCCCTTCACTATTTAACTATACCACCTCAATACCACTATTTCCATTATTACCCTAACCCACAACATTATCCATACCACTTATCGAGTTTCATGGTTTTGCATAACTATGACTATAACCTCATGGTTATGAAAAACTACAGATTGCTAATCCATAATATAATGATATCATCAGTTGTGAATTATGGTATTGCAATACTTCAACTCATGAAGCAATATCACTTATCGTGAGTGTAATAATGTGATTATTGGTATTGTCCTCAATCACAATATTATACCTATAGTGCCTCTAATATAAACAAAATGAAATAAATGCAAAATTTTTAAAAATTAATAGATTAGGGGTTAGAAAATACTGGTGGTCCAACATCCTCAAGCTTATGAAACTCTTGGACTATCTCACCATAGTGTGAAGCTCATGGGACCCAATCCATGATTTTATCTTAGAGTAATTTTCACCAAGGTAACTATTATCACTCTAGAGAGCACCCTACTTAAAGATGTGTAAGGCACACCTTCTCTCTAGCTAATACAATAAGAAATTCTCAAAGTGTGGGTGACTCTGTGATGAGAAGAACCTCCAGAGAGGGTTGGTTCCCTTCAGATTTTTTAATTAAATTTAATTATTATTGATTTCAGGTGAAAAAGTGAAAGGGAAAATTGAAAGGAAATCCTATCTAATGGGGTGATGAACTTGAATGGTTGGTATTGTATGAAATCTATTCAAATTAAGGCACACATATAAATAAATAATAATTATTCAGATTGCTCCTAAACATAGATATTTCAAATGAAGGATTGAAAAGATTTTGGGTTGCAAAAATTCTATTTCTATCTCTTCAAATGACCTATATAGGATGACATTTTTATAGTAGATGTGGAAAGGACCTGAAAAAGGGTAAGTAGATGCCACATCTATGCTAGTACACAATCAAAATACACTCTATTGTCTATTAAAACTCATATGCAAAATAAAAATCTCTTTTATTGATGTATGGTCCAAATTAAAATTTCTTCTTCAGCTCTAGGAATTATGCAACAATGGATTGAAAATCAAATATATAGGTCTTAAAATCTAATAAAATCCTAATTGGAGTTGATTTACATAAGTAATAGTCTTATTTAATTAAATAAAGACTAAAACCTTTTACAATTATTTAATCAACTCCCTTTTACATTATTTAGAAAACTCCTTTTTAAAATATTATCTTTCCCTCTCAAAGCATGCATGCACTCTCAAAATTTGGCATGGAAAATAGGTGGATCCATGTTGATAACAACTCAAGTATATTTTGAGTTCAAAAATAAATACAATAGTCTTCAAAAATATTTTAATTTTTTTGTTTTGCAAGAAATCCATTTTGGTGTTGAAACAAGAAATGGTGGGTCCCATAGACTTGGTCAACTATCTTTGCATGTAATCAACGCCATTATTTGGTGTCTATCTCCACTTTAACTGATCTTGAATCATTTTAATATCATTATTTAAATTATAACAAAGGAATATTGCATGATGTTAGTCAATTAGTCAACTGAAGCTTTGATTGGAAGTTTAGGGCTAGTTAACTCCACTTGGCTCTTCCTTGCATAAAATAGCATTTAAAATTTAAAAAATATATGAATATACATAATAATATCAGATATGGCATGTTGTAACTCCAAAATTAATTCATTTTATATATTTTCAATGCCATTCTTTACTTGCTTGATTGACTAATTAGCCTGTTGGGCCAATTAGACCTAATAGCCTATCTTCTTGCATTTGGACTCCATTAAACCTCAAATAATAAGACATGAAACATGAAAAAAATTAATTATACCTATTAAAACTTTATTCATCATCAAATATGTGATTTTTCTATGAAAACCTTCACCATTTAGTCAATAGGGTTGAATAGGCCTATTTTGCTCCATTTTTTTGCAAACTAGCCATTTTAATTGAGTTAGTTGGGACACGTCTAGGATGATTTATGACCAAATGAAAATTTTAAGATGAATAAAATGTATTATTATTTTATCTCCATTTATTATATTTTATTGAACTATCTTGTAATTTATTTTACATGATTTTTTCCACAAAAAACATGATTTATTCTTTCATCTATACATCTCCATACATAAAATTAAAATATTTGGAATACTCTCTAAGTTTAATTTAAATTTGAAAAAATTTCAGGTTTATCTAAGATGATTTTATGTCAATATAATCAACTTTTTGTAAAACTAGTTTTTTGAGGGTTTAAGCAAGTATTGGAGTTGAATCTTTAAAATGATGATTCTTGAAGTACATACCTCTAAATACCAAAACATTTCCATTTATGTATATAAAATTGACCCTCCTAACATTCCTAGAAATATCAGGTTCCCATTCCAAATATATGAAAATTTATCATGTGGAGAAATTTGTTTGTGGGGTTTTGACTATATTTTGAGCTGCCTACACTCTTAAGGATTGTTCATAAAGCACAACCACTAAAATTATCTAAATTTTTCATTAATTAAAATTAAATAGGTTTAATCAAAACATACTAATATAATTTTTTCAAAATCCACATGTGGTGAAAGATACAAGCATCTGAATAAGAGGCTTGGAAGGTTGCTTAAAACTGTAAAAAGTGCAAAAATCACTAAAATGAAAATAAATATTCACCTACTTCCCAATGAATAAAAAATAATAATGGGATATTTAAAATTATATCAAAACACTTTGAAATCACATTTTTCTTGAAAATTTAAAAAAAAAAAACCCTTTTTGGCCTATATGCGTATTTGCTTACCAAACCCTATATGAGCATGGTTTGATTAAATTTAGAGTTTTTACACTCTTTATAGGTCTTATTATGATTTTAAAACATCATATTATTCTTTTTAAACTTTTGCCTAGGCTTAAAAACCTTTGTGGCACTCCAAAATGATGTCTACTCTAATGGTGATCTCCAACATACATGCTAAGAAATGTTTCAAAATAAGAAGTATCTCCACTCATCTAATTACCATAAAATTTTTTATAAGGTTCCTCAAGTCATGATGACATTTTTTTACAAAATTTGAGGTCCTAAAACCACCTGTGGCTCTGAAAAAGTTTAATTTTCTCTCAAAATTGATCCTTGTGCATGGATTGTCTGCATATTTGAACTTGAAAATACTATTTTTAAATGATAATGACCCATTTAAAATCCATTTTTTATATTTTTTAACAAAATTAGTTATTTTAAGCCATAATTCCCAACTTTAAATGGATATTGAATGGTTTTAGGAATGTTTCGATTGATAGGGGTAGTAATTTGACCTTGACAAGAAAAATTACTAATAGTAAGAAGTCAAAATGAACCAATTTTCACCCCTTTTTTCCTGTTTGACCCCCATTTTTACCCCCCATCATCTATTTAACCCTAACACTCCTATTCTCTTATCTTGTCACACCCAAATCCCATCAATCTAATCTAGTATCCTATTTCATCACTAATTATCATTCTTAAGTCATTTGGGGCATGGATTTTCCATCTACCCATAGTCTAACATAATCTCAAGCCATAAATCTATTAGCTTGAGGTCTTATAATACTATGTAAGCAACACCTAGCCATGATTGTATGCCTAGGGATAACTTGGCCACTACTAACCCCCAATTCCCATCTTATAACAGATATATCACTCAACACTATTACATCACTTTAAG